>JTDE01000739.1:66255-82096 GCA_014338405.1 Paragonimus skrjabini miyazakii
ACTGACAGGAGAACAACATAACTGATAAGAAAGAAAGCATTTATTAAGGAATTTTGAAATGAGATGATGTGGGATGGAAAACTCTTTCAGATGAACTTATGAAATTATTGACATGGAGGGACCAGTACACGTGGTGGCACACAGTAACTCCTAAGCATTTTTATGTTGATTATTTAAGAAGGACATTACCTGAATAATTAATTTTTCATGCTACTGCATGAAGATCAACAGTAATAAAAGAAAACAAAGCACCGATATACTTTGAGGTATTTGCAGATATGTTGAAAGTATGTAGCAATTCGCTCAAAACAAACAAAAGACATTGCAGTATTGTTAAGTTCAAATTGTTAGAAACAGGTACCTTTAAAACAATGTCATCTATCTATTTGAAGGGTGCAGTTTTTGCTGATAATAGCATTTTACCTATATAAACAGAGAACAGAAAAAGTAACAAGCTAGCCCCTGGGACATATCGTAACGAGCTACTAAGCGACAGGTAGACGTATTGTGATTGAGTAGTGAAGTGATCACCTGGTAGACTGAATTGGAGATGATATCTATATAACAAGTGATACAAATGTTGTTCGGGTTATACAATTGAAAACGTTACTGTAGCTCGGTAAGCAGAAGACCGGCCTTATCTTTTATTTGGTGTTAACCCAATGAAGTGAACAAGGTTGACAAAAGAACGTAATACCGTTCTCAAATGTTCAAAGGCGTACTTGTTAAATCCGTCTGAGAAGATTGAGGTTTCTCACTGAGTTACAAGTAGTCTGTAAACCTAATAGTGCCAGCAGGGGGAGAGCTAGTAGACGGAACAACCCTAAACTACCCGGAAGCGTCAAAATAGTAGTCAGAAAAAACTGAATTTTATAGGGTGCCATTGAAAAACTTGCACTTAAAGTGCTATCTCACTTTGAATATGAGTAGATCAGATAGTCAAATTGGTCATCAGAAAAAGTACTTAAA
This sequence comes from Paragonimus skrjabini miyazakii, assembly GCA_014338405.1. NCBI lineage: Eukaryota > Metazoa > Platyhelminthes > Trematoda > Plagiorchiida > Troglotrematidae > Paragonimus > Paragonimus skrjabini miyazakii. The sequence goes on from JTDE01000739.1 coordinate 67,225, forward strand.
CTGAAACGGTCAAAAATAAACTTTCAAAATAGTTACCAGTCAATGACAAATGAGCTTAGTAAAATAATCCGGTATAGGTAAAGTTGGGGTCATGTCAAACAATACAAAGCAAAAATGTTTCGCTAAGCACACAATGATGGGTATACAAAAATGAAGAAAATAGATATATTCACTGCGTTCTGACATGTTACACAATCCATCATAACCTTTCATTTAACATAGCAAATGGAAACTTAAATGCAAATTTAGGATCGAAATTTTTCAAACAAAACCGAACTTACCTCAACGAATTCGAAATTCAAAATCATATTATATATGGAAGACCATGCTCACTGAAAACTTTTACGAATTCAACCATACTGATAAGATTCATTAGTAGTTAGGTATTTCATCGTTCCAGTGAATATGAGCTTCCTGATCATTTTCAGCGATGCGACGAGCACATGCCATTTATTTATTTATTTATCCATTCATAACTGCCGTGAACCTGACCAGAGGATACTGTCTTGTAAGAAGTCACTGACTGCAACAGTAACGTGGAACAATGTAGAAAAATTAACTGAAATAGATGAAAGCAAAGCTGAGCAAAATTAAAAAGATGGTATTAATACGGGCACGTCATCGACTGTGACACATTACCCTCTCACATAGCGTTTCTAACCCGTGATTTGAGTGATTTCGCGGACCCAAACCGGAGAGACGATATCGATTTACTCTACTCAAAGGAACGGTCACGTGTTTCAGATCTCGGGACCACGTTGTTACTTGGGCATCACGCGGTTTTACCTAACCGCCGGTGGTCTCCGTAAATGATGATCGGTACGGAAAACGCTCAGGTAGCCTGCGGAGTACATAGAGCAACCATCACGGACGATGCGGACTGATACGTTGTCCAATAGATCGCGTATTCTGACCGTTCATAAATACATGTTGGCGAACGATCGGTTGTTTGTTTGCAAGGTGTAGGCGCCTTGATGTTGTATGTTTGAACATAGACGTAGCTATTTTTAGTAGTTAGGTCCATTCCCCTCTCCTTTTTTTAAATCCTGTTCTCATATAGTTATTTTTTCTTCCTTTTTTTTCGTTCGTGGTTGTGTGGCAGTTAACCATCTGTGTGAACCATTGATGTATTGCTGTTTATGATGATGATGATGTCTTGCTCACACGATCGTCCCACTTAGTGTAGTCTAAGTGGCGAAACTGGAGTTATCTGTACGACTTCCCAGCAGTCGACAGTTTTTGTAAGCGAAGGTATATCAGCACAACCTCTGAAGGTTCACCTGCGTAATATATTTGGGATGCTTCAGAACTAATGTGAACGGTTGTCTCGCCAAACACTCTTGTGAAATTTTAATTTCGAAAGCCCAATGCGGACGTCGTTGGCTTTGATTTCATAGTGAGTTCGGAACATCTCACTGCATATTATATTGAAAGGACAATTGTCGGTAACTTCAAAAAAGTTGATCAAATCATGACTCATATATTCAATAAAAACGTTTTTCGTAGGGTCGATACCATTTGGGCGTTTCGAAACCCTCCAAGAATCTCAACAGTCCCTGCTTCCCAGAAGTGTGTCGGTGTACACAGAGGTTATTTAATTTAATCTTGTTTTAATGTGGTTTGACTAAATCGTGAGAGTTGTGTAGGTTTGAGCGCACTGTTTTTATCCTTTCACTTGTAAAGCGTTTCTCAGGGACAACAAACACGGAAGCAGAATTTAACGTAAGATGTCAGACAATCCTAGAGTAGAATCAAATGGGACTCAGATATTTCAGGGTTGACAAAGACAACTACCTTTTTGTGCTGCTACAAATTCTATGGTTATCCGTGTCCACATCGTAGTTTACGATAACGATATTTAGTCATTGACCAATGATGTCTTTCGGACAACTAGCGGGTGTACTCTGATAAGCATATGACCTGAGCACCTGAGTGGTGGTACACGCTGATAAACTGTAAGCAATAAAGGATTATTGACAAGATTACGTCTGTTTTAGCCATTATTCTTGGTGAACAACTTGAAGTGCTATGTAAGCCTAATGCTGTTGGAAAGTTGTCATCAGAATCATTAAAACCTTACTAAAAGATTGACAGATTTTGTTCTAGGATATTGATCGCTACGATTGTGAGAAAGTAAGCGAAGTTATCTGGATCAAGGTTGGCACAGTCAGGCGATATTTAGGTGATGGTCGCTAGGACTGAACGAAGTCTAGGTAAAAACTTTTGTTTATATTCGACGGATATGCAATTTGTTCACTTGAATATGTGCTTGAGTACTCCGCAAGTTGTCGTACTGCGAGCGCCGTTTATATAAGGTGGTATAACATTATCCATGTGATCTGAACGGTGTGGTGTAAGGACTTCAACTGCTGTCGCGACATTTTTACATCTGCATGTCACCAAGTGTATTGTAACATTATCACACTCAACTGTGCATATTCAGAAGAATGGATGGAATCAGTTAAAACACGGAGTTTATTTGCTAGTGGGTGTACGTTTCCGGTGATGAACATAAGCATACTCGTCTTTTCTGCATCTTATTCCCGCAGATCAACACTACAACCCATAATCAACCATAAGAAGATGACACTGTCATCTTAGTTACAGCTCAGTTCGTTGCTCGCTACAGGTTAGAGATGAACGAATCCTATGCATGTGTATAAAGAAAGCAGAATCAAGCAGGACAGTGTTATGGAGTTGGAACAAGTCTACAGCGTTAGCTGTTAGTGAGGCAACATAAGTAAGAGAAATGTAGTTGTTCGATGGGACTTACAATCACGAAGATGCACTTAAAAAATTCAGTTGATATGAAAATTTAAAAAAAAATCGATCACATCAAAGACCGGTCCAAAAGAAATATTATGTATGAATCTTGGTCATGAAGTATATTTCACATAACCGATCTGTGCGTCGGGAAATTTGGCGTTAAGCAGTATCACTCCTAAAGGAGGTTTATGAAAACGCTACAAGTTAATGTCCTCCAGGTAGGTAATTGTATCAGTCAAACAGTTTCAACTGAGCTACCCTCAGGATTCCAGTATCAGTCTGGTATTGTGATAACGCGTAACACTGGAACGATTACCAAATCATTTTTGAACAGTACTTCAATTACAACTGATTCAACTTCTTATTTTGGAACGTATTAGTCTGTTGTTTCTTGATTTTAGCTGATTTCGTAGACTTCATACTTCTTGTAACTTTGGCAGAAATAGCATATCTTGAGTGAATGTCAGATAGGACTGCATGCGGTTACCCATTAGAACAGCCAAAGGACCATAGATGACCTACTTTATAACTGTAACAAACTGGATGCAGTGATGTCGAATAGAAGTGCATTCGGATGTGACAGCGTCAACAATCTGCTCTGTTCACTAGATAAGTGTGAGTGGTTGCTTCGACCTCAAACTGGCTTCATAGAGAATGATCACAGTTCATGTGATCCATTGCCTGTAACCTTGATAGCTAAACTGATTCGTTTTTACGTCCAATCGGTGCACACTAAGTTGCCGATTCGGCCGGTTGAGCAAACAACACTAACATTGCCACTGTTACAAAGATCGGATTTTAACAATGGTGGTCGAGATTAACACATATTAGACCAAAGTAGTAGGCAATTTTTACTGGCATACTGTATCCGTACAGATGAGTTCTAACGCACTATGAACTTAGAAAGCTAATTTATGCAGTGGTCAAGTGCTCATAATGAACTAAATCACTGTTACTTCCGGCCGAGGAAAATAGTACACTCGCTCGAGTAACTTCGCTTTTTATTGATGAACCTGTGTCTCCAACTAGCAAAAACCATTTTGAATACTCTGGGTTCACGAACTCTTTGTCGGAAATGGGGTTTATTTGTTCACAGATTGCTTATGCACTATATGGAAAGAACCAGTCCGCCGAAACCTTTTGGAACGAAAAGTTCAGAATTTCAAAAGTTCAACAGGCTGTCCCTTTAAAACAGTTTTACGAGATCAAGAGACGCTTCTATTTCGATTATAAGGTCAGTCACAACAGAGAAAGATACGATGATCGATTCTGTGGGATACGAAGTATTTTTGAAAGGTTCACTACAGAATATAGAACCATTTACAATCCTCAGCCCCCCCTCCCTCACGACTAATTAAGCAACTGATGATAGCCAAAAACAGAACAGCTGCAGGATGGAATCCTGGATGTTTATGAATAATACGATGAAATGTATATGTAAACAACACAAACAACTTTTAACAATAGACGTTGAGCTGTGGTTGATTATTCGATAGACCGTTGATAACTTTTTCACCAGTTCGACTTTAATACGAATGTATAACAAAAGACATACATCATTGATAAGAACTGTATGTTCGAACCGTAATGAAGTCCCAAAAGAATTAAATATAAAACTTTTTGATCATTATGAAAGCTGTTCCTATCTGAACAGGTTGAATGATTAACTTCTAACAAAATGTAAAGTAACGGAAAGAAATTCTATTGATTCAATTTCAAATTTCCATGAACATGCGATTGTTCAGTCACTTAGCACGTTTGGATGCAATAATGAAAGTAATTGCGAAGTCTACAGTGTTGACAGTCTGTGTTACAGATAGTCAATAGCCGTTACATATCTGTAAAAATTTCTAATACAGACTGGTCATAAAAAGGCATTGGATTTTAAAGTTACTAACAGAACTGTGTAAACGTTACTGAAGAACAACTCATATAATCTTGTCTGATTCGTTATCACATCCATCTACAACAAGGTGTCAAGATAAAGCCAGGGTTATTTGTCAAATCAACAAACAAACGTTCTGTGAATTTTGTCGTCAGCGATCACGCACGAAATGTAAACCTATTCAAGCGTTATGGTCATTTGTAATACCTCTCGTTTTATGTTCAAGGTGATCAAGGTGTTCAAGGTGATCGTGAACCACGGGAAACTAAGTAACGACATTGGAATCAATACCTTTGATACATTCACCTAGGTTGCGGACTCAAATGAAGCCTAGTTTTACCTCTGTTAACTGTAGAAAAACTTGTCGCTGCAAGAGATATTGAAAATTAGTCTACTATTATCTCAAAGAAAGTATGAAAACTCTCTGCCCAGTTTGTTATAGCCTACAAATTTACAAATATAAGCTGTGTATTATTCACTTTCAGGTGGTATTATTCATATCAAGTTACACATGTCCACTCATTGATCGTTTCACTCAACCGTAATGTTCGCAGCGGTTTAAAATCAATTCTCCAAATCACTGATAACAGAAGCCTATGCCTAACATAGATCATTAGTTGCTTTTGGGGCAACACACACTCAACATGACCGGTGTTCATCAGGTAGAATGCTCGAACGAACACTCATACAGTTTACTTGTCAAGTGGAACGAACTCAATGTGCAAACTCAAATGCACTCCTCACCATAGTAAATCACCGAATAAGAGAAAATCTTATGAGTAAAAAAGAAACCGACTGTTTGACCACGAATCTGAAGAATCTCGCACACCTACCAAAAGCAAGAAAGATTGTGCACAGATGTCTTTCCAGGAGTACCATTGCAGATTATCAAAGGTACTACCATAATATTTATGTAAGATGTATGCTTGCGGATGTACGTTTGTATGTTTGCGCATAAATCCTACCTTAAAATGTTGACTATTCAAACTCAGAAGGGAAAAAACTGTTTCAAAAGTACTACCGTCTCGACAGTATAGTCAAATAAAAAAGGTTTGCAAATTTGGGTACAGGGCACACTAGTTCTTGTGAAACTGCAACATGCAGTGTCTATGTCTCGTGAACTGTCTGGTGAACAAGTTTGTCAAAATTTACACTGATTACTGACGAGAATTAATGTCTTTCCCAAATATTGTTTACCTTGGTTAACTGTGACATTTAACTTAGCTTCGAGTTTTCCAACAAGCCTGGTAGGTATCATCAGTCTGATCTTTTCACGCGAATGCTATTGCACAAGGTTGTATAACAAATTAAAACTGTACTCCAGTCGAGAAACCGTTCAACATAAAACTGAACTACCCAATTTAATGACATCTTTCATCCGCGAGAATACTATAGTGACGGTTAACGAGACACTAAGACGCACTGAGAACTGTGGTATGACAGTTATCACCACAACAAAGGTTATAGTCACACAAAAGTCAAAACTGCTAGCGCAATTGGCGTTAGATTTTGCAAACCGTGCCTACATTTATGGAACAACACAGAAACTGAAAGACCACATAGTGTCTACCGCACGATCAAACAGATAGAATAACTTGAAAACACCGGCACTTCAACGATTTTGAGTATACGATTAGTCAATTTTAACGCTAAAACGTAGCACGACGTTCGTTGCGATGTTGCGCAGTCGGTGATATGGGAACTGGGTATTAAAAGGGTGTTCAAATCTATACCTTTTTACATATCTGTTTCCATTTTAGACACAAGATTTTCTATTTCATGCAAAAACAAATCACTTTGGTGCATTAGAATTTCTACGTCAGAATCTTGGACGTGACGGCAAGAACGCGATTGGTCTAACTAACCGGAAGGGAAAACCAATCTTAATTAGAGCACTTCAGATTGACCACTTTGATAGAGGAAGTAGTACGGGTTATTCAAGGGGTATCAGCGGCATTGCTTAATGAGAACGGGATTAGCGGTCACAGTGGAGCACAGATCATCTGACCCTGTCCCACATAACACGTGCAAACACACTATTTCATTTTGCTACTCGAGTGAACTAATATAAAAACTCTGTAATTGTTATTTACATTTCCACATCTCAGATCCCTCCAAGATCGCGGTCACTAAAACCCAGTGGTTGCATTTAGTCGCACGTATACACTATTCATTCACGTGAATAGCATTTTGAGGAAAACTACAATAATGCATTTTTGTATTTAATAGCTCATTTGCGAGTTAGTCATTCCGTTTATCACAAACTCAGTGGAGTTGATAGAACAATACGGATAGCTGGGAATAACCACCAACTGGTCATATATCCGGTGAATTTTACCCATTAGTCATACTACTTTTAAAACCTGGGAATCATTGTTATAGCGTTTTCCATCGCAAAGACACTTCCAACACGTAAGGTATGCGGATAGCTCGGTTGTTCTTAACTGCCCAAACAACAAACGAAAATCTTACATAATCTAGGCACACTCATAGGCCATGCATTAGTTTAATCAGGGCTAACTTCCCAAAAGTAGGAAGTGTAAAATCAATTTGTGGTTGCTCTAAATGGGGCATTCTCCGTTCACTGAAAAGATGGGCGTTTACGGTTATGACCCCATCGTTTCACCATTCATCGCCTGCATACAGCATCGTTCGGCATGACCAACAAAGCTAGCACAGTGGTCCCCGGTGACGTCGCACATAGCAGAAATGACTATTCTTTCCAGGGTCCCCATTCTCCACTCCTGTTGACTTTGCACACCCTGAGGATCTCCGTTTATTATTGTCTCGTGGTGCACCTGCAGTTGCCTTTTAACTCTTGCTTTCACCAAGCCCCTGACATTCTCAATTGGGTTCAACATGGGCGAATAGGGTGTCAGTCGTAAGAGTTGTCCTCCATTATATAACTCCTCAGTAAAGACACTTTCCAAGTCAGTGTGACACGGTGTGTTGTCGCATATTAGCACAATGTCGGACATGGGTGTGCTGATCTTCAACTGATCTAGCAGGGTTCGTAGCCAGCCCTTGCAATCGTTGCTGTTGTATGATCCCCGCTTCGTCGTATAGCCTACAATCGAACTTTATGCATAGCTTCAATCAAATGGAGATTACGGCCTCGGCTGTTTGTTACAGTGACGCATGCTCTCGTTCCTTTTAGTGAACGTCCCATTGACCTCGTACAGAACAAATTAAAATTTGTCTCATCTATCCAGCAAATAGTCTATGAATTGGCATAATATTCCATCAGTCGATATGCAAACAGTCGCCGTAACTCCAAATTCTCATTTGAGTTCATGCCAATGGGCACTTGGCATAGTTTCTTGACAGTTATGCATCGGCCATCCAAGTATCGACTGATCGTTGTGGTCGATAACTCCTTCTCGAACTCAGCCTTGACGCGCAATCTCAACAAAATTGCAGTGTGACCGTTGGGTCTACGGAAATCCATTCCAACAGCATACCAATCTCAGATTCTGTCAGAATCTTGTTTCTATGTCCTTTGCAAGGATACGCCTCATAACTGATGCAATCCACATGAAGCCACTTGTAGGCGGTATTACACTTGACTTTGTTCAGAAGGGCAACCATACACCAGTCATCGCCCCTTACGAATGCTTCGATAATACGTCTGCGTGTTTCGGGACTGATGCGAGTGTAATTGCGTCCGTCAGCCATATATGCAAGGGAACTAATGAAAATGTTTTCACAAATTGGCTCACTCTCATATTACAACTCGAAGTCTATCACGAACCTAAACCTCACTCCTATTGGACGTGAGATCCACAGACACTCCTAACCACGCGCACCCCTTTACCTGTCAAAGGAACCAATACGGTCCGCAGTTTGATGAGTTAGTAAGGACAGGGTCAGATGATCTGTGCTCCACTTTGACCGCTAATCCCGTTCTCATTAAGCAAAGCCGCTGATACCCCTTGAATAACCCGTACTACTTCCTCTATCAAAGTGGTCAATCTGAAGTGCTCTAATTAAGATTGGTTTTCCCTTCCGGTTAGTTAGACCAATCGCGTTCTTGCCGTCACGTCCAAGATTCTAACGTGTAAAATTCTAATGCACCAAAGTGATGTGTTTTTGCATGAAATAGAAAATCTTGTGTCTAAAATGGAAACAGATATGTAAAAAGGTATAGATAGGACCATGTGAAGAAGCCGGACTCATCTCCATGAAAATACTGTTGTCAGTCCTATGTTGAACCACTAGGAGCCTACAGCAAATTAATGAATATTATGAATCGAAGTTTCAGTTAGAAATTAAACAGTACAATAAAGATTATTTCCAGCAAAATAAGAATCGAATGTCGGATTGTAGTGGATGCGCTGATAGTAGGAAATGTCACGTGAAGTTTCTGAGGAGGTATTTATACAAGCGCCCTTTTCTTTACAGTGACAATGTTATATAACATGCAGTCTAGTTTGTGAGTGGTATAGTGCTTACATTCGGGAACTAAAGGATAGGTCTCAACGCCAGAAAGATGACGGATCAGAAGCGAATATTGGAACCGTGTGTATGCAAAATTGGGGACGTGTTACCAAGGCGAATGGCAATGTGCTGCTGCCCAACGTGACGGGATACACGTCAGTCTTGCAAATGAGTTCACGCATTCGTTTTTCTACTTTCACGTACACTGTGAGAAATTTCATGTAATAAACAACGTCGCACGCCAAGCATCTTTTGCGGTCACAACAACCATAACTGACTTGCAATTAAAGCAGATACTTCGTGAGTCAGTGTTACGGATCGGTCGTATCGTAGATGACTGAAACCTCGAAACCTTTGGATCAAGCAACTGTAGTAACGAAATACTAGCTTGTCAGTGCGTAGCAGAATAACGATTGTACTGCGCAGAACACATCCCATCGTGACTTATTTCATTCAGATTGAAGATAGCACGTTTAGTTCGGTCAAAAAATTGACTGCTTTGATGATCGTGATGTTTCTTTCAATAACAACTGAATGGGAACGAGCACCGGTGATTTCACTTGATGTCGTGAATCGTTTTTCATCAGGAGAAAATAAGGTTGCGAATCGTTTTCAATTTACCTCCGTGGATAGTTTTGGTTAACGTTTCACTTAGATAACTGAATGCTTGATGTGAATCGGAATTGCACAAACATTTTCAGCCAGCTCAAAATCAGTTCCTCCGTCTTTAATTCCCAACGGTTTGTATGAAGCCTCAAACCACCAATGATGAGTCACACCGTTTCTTTAAACGGGTCAACGGCCATCTTCTATATGTATAAAACATTTCCGCGAAGTATTTCGTATCCTCTGTATAGTCCGTCGGTTTGTGACTCGATTGTCTAGTTACAAACGTTGGATAACGATATTGAATACCTAAGTTCAGGCATAGAGGTTTGAACCCTTTACTATGCTTTTACTCATGTATATATGTTACTAATGAGTAGTTATGTATATGTAGGTATGTATATATATGACACTCACGCAGCAGTAACAACTACTTATGCACTGATGATGTCGACGATAACTTTCACAACTTTCAGTTCAAGTCAGCCAGGATGGGAAGAACATTTTAGAGTCGTTCACAAGATTTGTGCATGAAATCTGACGTTAACTAGGCAGCACATCAGTTACTAAAAGTTTGTCCCGTGAGCAGACAGCACGGGCGAGCACCGATATGAAATATGAATGATAACAATGGGGTTGGAGGAGAGGGTTGGCAAAATATATAAGGCACGTGATAAGGAAGTACAAATTTTAGGTAGTATTTGAAGACGCCTGCGAGGCAGTGTGCATTCTTAGTAAAAAAAGAGCAGGCCGGGTTGCTGGGTTCACCTCGCATTGGTCACACGTGTACACTACACACTGTTGAAAATAGTGGATGGGGACAGATCGAATCGTTCATTCGGCGCTAATCGAATACGGCCTTCGCCCCAGATTCGTCCAATTAGGAACATGCGACTTGTCTGGTGGCTGGAATCCAGCGGAATCCCGGATTTTCCATAAACGGAATGCTCTGTGATTAATAAGTTTTTCATACTACTCGCCAGTAGTACAGTTACAATGCTCAAAAGCTGCGCTAGTGTATGCAAATGTCAGTTGTTCCAGATAGTCCTAGCACGTCAGCACATGGATGATGTAGTGGACACTGAATATACGGTGGAGTGGTTGAGTATTGAAGTCTAAATGTGAGCCTTTACAGGCCCGTGGTATAGCTTCGTAGCTCAGTAAGTAGAGCATAGACTGCGTAAAGAAAAGCGGCTCAATCGCCGGTTCAAATCCGACCGAAACTCGGACCTTTCACAAATGGACTGTTCCATGATTTACTAGTTGACCTTTCTGCTATCTAGTAATTAAACTCCGTTGACTATTAGTGATTCTTTAATCAGTTAAGTTATACACACCAAATCTTTGCCCGAGTGAACTTCATATCCCGAGTCTTGTACGCGACTCGAAAAGAAAGTTAGCAACGTAATAAGTGTGGTTTTTCTCAAAAGTGGCCAGTCTTCGTATCCGTACCTAATAGTACCAAGACGGTACGCTTTTAAAGAAGGTTACTGTATCGACCCTTGGTTACATACTGTTGAAAAGGTATGCTATACCTTCTTGCTCTACATGTTGCTACGCCTTTAAAAGCGGCAACCTCAAATGCGATAGTTCATGTAACGTCATGGTCTTGCATGCCGTTAAGTCGATTTGACCCATGAAATGTATCATGGGATGAAGATCAGGTGACTGAGAAAGTCAAAATAAACAACCGACGTTGTACGATGGTTTGGACACTCGTACACAGTCGGTCAGGACATCAGGACCTACGCTGCGAGTAAGTTCTGGGAAAGAAAGTCTAACCCCACACACTCGAGCCAACCAAATAACAACTAATACAAGGACTGAATTAACATGATCCTATAATGTATCATCGAATCACTCATTCTAAAACTTACATAAGCGTACTTTTCCACTCAATTTATTGAACTGGAATCATGACTATCAGGCCGCTATCCCTATTTCAATCAGCGGCCATTAAAAAAAAGTTTCTGTCAATCGACGCACCAAACAATGGAATTGCGTCGAACCAGGTTAACTAACAGAGATCACACGGACTGGGTGAGAAACAACGACTGGATGAGTGACCCACACTAGTAGGGGAACACAGATGAAGCGGACGATTAGAAGCTAAGAAACATCGTTAATTACCGCGGGTGAGTGAAGATTTAACATGTACACCTACGTAAAACCGCACTTTGCACACGCAACCGACGTGCTGGACGTGAGCAGCGAACCGGTCTTTCGTCCAACTGTGCACATTCGTGTGGAGGGTTTAGGTCATGAAAATTAGCGTTTAGTTATTCTATGGTCACCCTACATGACATTAAGTCACTAGCTTCTGCTGTTATGCCGCTGCTAACACGACATGCATTCTGTGGGATGTTGACAATTTGAACTTTCATATAGACCATTTGCGAAGAACAATGTATTTAACTATAACAGATTCGCGAAAGACAGACGAACGATTCAACCGACCAAGATCAGTTAATCCACTCCAAGACAAGCAAGTGATTTGCATAAACGACCTTACGTACGCAAGATCGTTCCATGCAGTCTCTACTGAATGAGGGCAAGGTCGGACTGATGTTACATAGTACAAAGATATATCCCTATAAAGATCACCATATAGGAAAGCGAAAGGAACCTTTAAGTTGAACATCACCCACATATGATCGCAGCTGCCGCATTCCCATACACCTTCCGGTCGGCCCCTTTCGAAAGGAAGCACTAGACTAGAGCTTCGCTCTCATTAAAGCTCGTCAGTGGTGCATATTCCTGTCACTTCCGAGACCAGAACTCTGGCCACGCTGTTCATGAGGCAACCGTGTTTATCACTACGCTATTGACCTCACATTAGGCACGACCGAATTATCATCGCATGTGAACGCTCAACCACTTTCGCTTGTGAGTAATGATCAGGTTGCCCAATCGGCTCGATAGAAGACAGTTACTATCTGTTAACTCCAATCGATAACCTCGCGATTAGGACTTCCTAGACAGGTCGAAATCTCCGACCTCATCAAACCTGTTAGGCGATATTTTAGATTACTGAGTAGTCGGGGATTTGGTTAATTAAAAGTTGAACATTTCGAAAGGGACCGACTGGAAAGTCTGTGGGAATACGACAGCTGCGATCAATTGTGGGTAATGTTCAACTTGAAATTAACCAAACCCCCGACTACTCATCAGCAATAAAAAAACCGTTTGGAATTAACTTTGCTGAGAGGAATCAAGCACTTTAATTAGTTACAAAACATCACACAGGGATGCCATTTGATAATTTTATAGGTTTGGCAACAAACGCATTAATTTCTTCCAGAGCATTGCCCAGTACGAAAGATCCATACAGGAATACCGCGCATATCGGTATTGCTTGAACACCTATAATAAGGTTTTCAATGCTTGAGGACAGTTCACGCAGTCTAGTGGTTTCAATGTCGGGTTAACCTCGGGAACCTTCTTACAGTCCATTTTCACTGAGCAAGATAGCTTAATCCAGTTGAGAAATAATTTAATATACCATTCAAAACGTATTATATAGTGATCTGAAAGAAATGAAAATAGACCTTCTAGTAAACCAGATCGCCTCAAGTGCAAGCACACAAGAGGCTCATCCTAACAAAAGTATACAGTTGGCTTGTAGCACTGATGGCATCGAGGATAAGTATGTGCAATACTACCCGAGGGAATCCAAATCGATCAATTCGACAAATTTCGCAAACGAAAGCATACTTCAGTGGAAACAAAAATGTCCTAAACGCTACTGACTCGGTTAGCGGGGCGCTGACAACACAACGTTTGCTGGGCCCAGCAGTGAGCACAGTTGAGCCAGTTAGGACACATTTGATCGATGAAATGGTGGCTAGGGAACAATACTCAGAATTGCCCGCCAGTATGAATGCTATCTCGTTGTCAGTTGAGTGTAATCATTTGTAGGTCAGTCGGCTCGAGTCGAACACCATATTTCCATTCCACTCTCTGTTAATGCTGTATGATACGTTGTTTATTTTACGGTTGATGTTACTGTGGTAGCCACGTTGCAGCTACGCAGCGTGTCGACAACTGTCACCAAAATACTTTCGGACATTCGTTATCAAGGCAGCAAAACAATTTCGGTAGCACGAATAGGCCTACCTGTTTTGATGGTAAATATTTTGCGGATTGATAAGGGCGATCTTTGTTCAACAGGAACCTATAGGAGGAGGGACTACTGCAACACGACAAACGATTTCTTTCAAACTCAACGCGGCAACACATTGACTAAATACGCTGAACGATTGATAGGATCGGAATTCTTCTTTTCATATTTGTTTACCCGCTCGACTGTATTGATGATCAGCCCTGCGATGAAGCAGACTTCGACTCGTGCTATTTATACAAATAACATTGTAAGTGCACGTAAACTGATAGATATGAAAACGAATGTATTGTGTTACGAACTGCACTTGTAAGACCAACCTGTCAGGCTAAAGTGGGTGTGCTCAGTTCAGCCGCTGGATACGTGCGCCCAAGTGTAGATAGTATTCTGTGACTATAAGGTCTCCTATGAATACCAAGTTGATGAACATATCCTCATTTAGGAGCCAAGTACATTAAGTCTTCAAATGTTTACGTCTCGTGGTGAACTCTTATGAGTAGCCATTTAGCAACACTCTTTTGTATTTACGTTTTGTCAGCACTTAGTGGACAGCCCCTACAGTAGATTTTTCCCATGGAAAAAACGGAGGACAAACTGAACCATGTATGTGAGTAACTAGCGCGAAACTTGAAACCGTAGATAATGTCCACCTCAAGTTGTTTTACAGTATATCGTGTACCCAAGGGTTGCGTATGGTAGGCATATTATAATGGCACACTGTCGTCCAGTTTCACTTCAAAGCTGACTGGAGGGGCAGGATGTAACTTATTCGTGTGAGCGTACAAGAGTATAAAATGATCCGACTAGGTAAAAGCCAAGATAAAGTAACAGTTATAGACGACAATGTCCTCCAATACCCATCTTTAAATACTTACTAGAAGCAGATCTGCTGGTACGGGGACCAGAGGACTCCCGATCATCGCACCACCAATCTATAGTATCCTCAAGGTTTGGAATCGTACTATCACCGATAACGATGGAATAATTCTGACGATGCACATCACTGAATGTTTCCTTCTTTTAGCCAGATGTCCTTTCAGAAACTGATTACGCTAGGC
>JTDE01000739.1:82196-94790 GCA_014338405.1 Paragonimus skrjabini miyazakii
CCACAAATGTGCTACATATAGGAAAAGACTTTCCGTTCCGAAAGCTTCGTGTTTAGGTCGTGAACAGAGTTTTCTTACAAAATAGCGCCGTGAAATTCGGAGAAGCACGTGAGTCATCGAAGTTATTCTTTTACCATAAATCTGAGAACGAAAGGTACAACAACCACGTTTACGAAGGAGAGTCAATCTGATAGAAAAATAGACAGAAGACGAAAAAGTAGAAACGGGAGCATCTCGCGTTAGGGACAATTTGATTGTCATGAGTGAAATCTGTTTGGACGGTCACAGATAAGCTTGCCAGCCAAAATACATGCGTGCAAGGTTCGACCGATCAGTGGCCGCATGCATCAATAGGCCCACGTGACCAGCTACGTCCAGCTGGTTGAGTCCACCGCATTTGCGTTGTTCAGAGGACGCGGCTGCCAAAGTTCCCGTAACACGACCGGCGAGTTTACTACGTACATTGAGTAGGACGCGCTCGGCCAGTTGATTAACCGGATCTGAAAGGAGAATGTGTAGAAAATTCCAGTTGCATGCATGTAAATGAGGTTTGACGTGAGGGTAGTGCCACAAAGCACGGTTTGAGACGATCTACGCAAGACTGATGGTTGTAAGTCAAACTTAACAGAAATGGACGAAGTTCCCAAAAAAAACGCCAGACCCAGACATGTACAGTCTCATCGGAACTGAATTTGAATGCGAAGAGGCACAATAACGGTGATGGCATATAAGCAAATATGAGAGTAAAGTGAATTGATATCTTGTGATCCAAACTGTGTTGCACAGCAGTTTCTAGACCTAACAAGGAACGTGGTACTGACAATTTGGTCCACAGAGGACACCAGATTCAATGGTTTGCGGCTCATAGGCAATCGATTGCAATTTTATATATAATGCTCCAAACGAAAAGTGTAGGGAAACTGCATATCGGTAGTCAGCACGAAAATGATCGCGCCTATAGTTACTCAATAACTGTTACACCAGGAATATCGAAAACAAATACTATGGTTGGTGATATCACATAGACATCTGAATGTGTTAGTTCACAGTGTAGACTTCATCATCAAATCAAAACAAATTGAACAAACATTCAAGATAATGGAAAACGTCACAGACGGGTAATGTGAGAGGGGCAACATTGAGACCAGAGCTGGTTGAATACCTCGCGCAGTCGTGTTGGACAACTTCGATCGAGGACCAATTGTCTGACGAATGGGAACATCGAGCGCTGACCGTTGATCAATTGGAACAGTACCGGATGGATCAGCATTGACATCCCGCTCAACAAGAAAGTTGGTCTGGTCCATAAGGACGGATGCACTAGGCTTTGACCGCATCAACCCAAAAGGGCATTCAGCACGCCGGGCTTCCAATGCACACAATTGTGCGGGTGTCAGGGACCACGAATAGAGAGGATCATAGAGGAGAACCTATAAAGAAGCATATGATAAAACCATGTTCATAAATAGCGGGCAAAACATGAGCAACAGATGCACACTGAATCAGACGGTCGGAATGAACGGTCAAAATTAATCGCTTGTATTCATACACCAGACGCAGGTTGGACGATAAAAGTTTAAACCAATAACCATGGAAGCAGAACGTCTGTCGAATTGAAAGCGTGGTTTGTGACAGAAATCAGCAGAAAACCGCGGAAGCACTCACAAAAACCGTGATCTCGGACACGTCTGAATAATGATATGCATCGTGACGCTGCCGACATCTTCTTGAAGTAGGCAGAATTCAGCACCATAACTTAAATCACGGCAACCCCCTATTATCTGCAACAGTTCAACAAACGTAGAACCTACACAACATCACTCTATTCAAATGAATAATTATACAGCTTATCCTGCATCATCCGCACCCATTCGCTGCTCAAACATCTACAAACCAGTGGCCAGATATAGCGGTCCATTAACATTTTTGAGATAACGTTTTTGAAAGTTCAAAAGAGAAGTAGAACAAAAGAGAGCAATCAAACCGAAGAGAATAGTAAAGAATGGGCTGACCTAAGCTGAAGCTCCTATGAATCGCAACAGGCAGACGACATACTATGCACTATGGCAAATAAGGCCAGGCAGATGAAAGTAAAGCTTAGATGAATGAACACTGAGCTACCAAGCGTAGTCCAACAGGGGAGCAGACTTTACTACTACTATTATGTCTCACGTGAAACCATCGACCAGCAGGATGTAGTTAGATGAACGTGATGGTTTCAGTACAGAAGGAAGACGCCACAGGAAGTCAATTCCGGCAACGAAAGATACGCCACCTCCGTCAAATTCATAACGAAGCAATCAAAAGAACAACCATAATTACAGATGACTGATCGCTAGGCTACAGCTGAATACCCTTTTTATCCAATAATAAACAGATCTATCGAAAAATATCAACTGATTCCAAATATGTGGAACGGTTCACAGTTTCAAGTAGACGGCTCAAGTCTTGAAGTAGTGCACGCGCAGTGCACTTCATACAAACCAGCCCGGTCGCTCACCTTGTGTAGCGTGATCTGCATGTCTAGACAAGACGATATGATCCGCATACCTCAGGTCGGTCAACGTGGAACCAAAAAGAAACTTAATACCAGGCTCACCAGATTCCCCAAGCGCACCTTCCGAAATGTCGTCCACAACAAAATTGGAAAAGAACGGAGGGGGCACTAAGCACTCTTGGTGATCAACTGAAACCGTTGTCCACAAATTCCCACTTGATTACGGAAAGAGCATAGTGATCCTAACAGACTCATTTATTTCTATTGAACTCTTGCGCAAAAGACACAGCTCTAAAGAACGTTACGAGCAACCAACTCAAAGGCAGGTTTGAGTCAAAACAGACCACGACCGCGGTTACTCGCAGGGAGGTCGATGACTTAAGGCCCGTCGCAGGGCACAAATATGGTCACTGACCCTTGGTTAGGTCAGAATCTTCATCGTTCTTCGCAAATCCAGCCTTCCATTGGATTAATGAACCAGCTTAAAATAACGCTGATGAGTAAACTAGACGTAATTAACACGAAATCGATGCATTTGTGGTTGTCACATGGACTTCGGGCTCCCTTGTTGGAAACGGAAATTACGGTTGACAAGTGCCAGTCACGAAGTACCTCTTCGGCTTCCTAAACTAACATCAACCCTTCTCCACTATCCTAGAAAAGAGGAGAGGGAAGATCTAGTCCAAGAGCCTTGTTACGCTTCGCTAACTTAAACTCGTCGGCAACTTCTGATTCCTAGGGATAGCCGTCTAGGAAGTAATAATTGACCATTCGGTCTCGTAGTCTGTATGGTCAGGGTGAAGCCGGCCAAACTATTCCTCAAAATGTTCCACCTATCTGGCAAGCTGGCACGGCTGGCTAGTGATAAGAGAACCATCTTTTCCAATCATGGTTACACTTACGGTTGATGGCATTCATTTCGGATTAGCCTGTCACAGTGGTCGAAGTCAAAAGACTTCTGTGTATAACATCTACTACAAGTGACTTGCGCTGCACTACTTGTGGTTCTACTTAAAAACCAAGTATCTAACGTAGACGCGAAGGAATAAGACCATGAAGCGTGTGAATGGAGGCATATGTGTCCAACCAGCCAATGCCGGTTAGCCAGTTGGTAGGTTAGTATGAAGGTAGAACAAATATCTCACTGGGAAAATAATTATAGACTCTAATGGTAAGACTTAAGCTGGTAAAAATACTGAAAATAGAAGGTATGTAGTTCAACATAGGAATAAATATTATTGCACCCTAGATGGGAGGGAGAAGGGAAGCATAATTACACCGGCTCGACGACCAACACACCCACGAACGAAAGGAAACAGTATCCTGTTACTCCATTATTCGATCAAGTGGTGCTTACAGTTTTTGAGCAAGCTTTTAATAAGCTTGTGTGTAAGTTTTCCACAACAGTCACCAGATACAGAGCCAGATGGAATCGAGCGACGCCTATTCACAATGTTTATCGACGTGACAAAAATCCAGTTTTATCTCAACTGCATAGCTCCTTTGGAACATGATCCTTTACAGCAAGCTTTCACAGCTGATGACATTTATTTCAAGCGTTCGTTAGGTTCTCTCACTTGGCTCAAGCTGGACAATGTGCTTACCAGTGACTCCTGGTAAGCGGCTTTAAAGTTTCTTCACTCAGATGTCAGTTGGTCATCCCATGTTCACGAGTCTATGGCCTCTGAGCAAATGACAAAACAAAATCAGCCCGAACAGCAGCATGATCCGAGTCCAGGTAGTTGTTCCAAAATGCACGACATTCTGTCTTTAACAGAGTGCCGCCACCTGTAACTGACTGCTATATGATCGATTTGTGACTATGGCTAAGATGCACCAGGCAGTGTCTAAGGGGACACAATTCATCTTCGTGTGTTGAAATGTGGTACCTAAAATATAGGGGCCATGAGATACGCACAAGTGAAGCAGTCTTTCACTGTTGTCAGTGCGTCGTACCCGGACATCAAAAAATCCATCCAACTGCTTCACATTTGGCGAAGGACGATTAAGTTCAGCATCCAGTACGATGATGTACGACTATTGAGTCTACTTCAGAAAGTCAACAAGAGCGTCGTGAAACGCATTCTTGGTGGGATATATATGGATGTTCGTTGAAGCGTAGACAAATGAAATCGTTCACGAAGGGATTAGTCACTGTAGATCGGGTTCGTCTCCCGGGCTGGGGCCCTCGTGACTCACAGAGTCGGTGGTTGGAGTCGTTAAGTGAGATGGCGGCTAGTCAAGCTCATTGACGTGAATGTTGTCGTTGCTTGGCCGAAGTGTCTGTGAAGTGAGTACACCTAATGATGCGGGGCAGTGAAAGCCGTAAGGAGGCTGTCTTGCTGATGACGCCTTACCTTCACTTACAGCTCGGTTATGTGTTTGCAAGGTGTAGGCAACTTGATGTTGAATGTTTGAATATAGACGTTGCTATTTTTAGTAGTTAGGTCCTTTCCCGTCCAATTCTCTTCTCTTCTCTCCTCCTATACAGGGTTTGCTTTCTTCTTCTTCTTCTTCATGGTTGTGGCAGTTGAGCATCAATGTGAACCACTGATGTATTGCTGTCTATGATGATGATGATGACAAGGCTTTTTTGATCTGAGTTGACAGACTTTACTCGATGCGTTGGGTTTGATAACGTACAATCAAATGTTCACTGGGATCTAATCGAGAAAACACTGCTTTGTTTTAGAACTCATTGCGATTCACACTATAAATTGACCACACAATAAAGTTTCGACGTCACCAAAGACCTTGAGGAAGAGGCATGTGGAGCAACAATTATATAGAGATAAATTTAAGTGAACAACGATGCTAGAATCCCGGATTTTCCGCTCCGAGACACAGCACACATTAGGCAGCTTACTGGCCAAGCTGTCGGAGGGAGTGAACGTTGAAAATATCAGTGTTTGCTTGGTTTTAGAAAACAAAAATTCTAGAGAGAGAAAAATTGATGGCAAAATAGAATGGGAAAATGGTAACGGATGAATTACGTCACCCTCGGGAAAACAATAACTTCTGGTACTTCTGGGATGTTTATCTCGCGGAAGGATGAATTCATGTTTATAAACCAGGTGACAGAAATCTCCAAAC
Organism: Paragonimus skrjabini miyazakii; assembly: GCA_014338405.1. Taxonomy (NCBI): domain Eukaryota; kingdom Metazoa; phylum Platyhelminthes; class Trematoda; order Plagiorchiida; family Troglotrematidae; genus Paragonimus; species Paragonimus skrjabini miyazakii. The sequence goes on from JTDE01000739.1 coordinate 87,787, forward strand.
GGTGGCTTTCGAGAGTTTGATAACTATCATTGCTTGCAGACTATTTACAACACACAATCCATTTAGCTTTCAAGAACACATCGAAAATCTTGACTGGACATTTGGAAATGACCATACTCCCAGGTGAGCTTGACGATCCTTACTATACCTTCCTGAAATTGTTTTTGCCGCCAGAAATGTTCATCAAGGAAACGCAAACTATAGGCAACGAGATCGGTGACAACAGCTCTCATAAGGGGTACGCAGATGTTCACATTACTAACCCCAGTGATCCACTGATGATCCAACTATGCATGAGCAACCGTACTCAAGAAGCGATTGTTGAAGACAGACAATGAACACAACTCTTCGTCATCAACAAACCTGATTTCGCAACCAAGCAGCACAACAGAAAACATCAGTTCTAACACAGAAGGGTTCACGTTCGTATGACTTTGTGACGCACCAGTGATTTCATTCTTTTCGAAGAATGTCACAGATTAACGACTCTCGAGAGGTGCAATACTTGTGTATTCAGGCCCGGGTTAAAAAATGGTACAAAATATGAAAATACTTGCTGTTAACTTATGTGGTGGTTATTTTACTCAGAGGAAGACAAGAGGCAGGAAGCTGCAACGACAAAAGTAATTAGTAATATTCTACGGTTCAACCCATTTACTTGAAACTGTATCACATTTTAAAGCAATTTCATTTGCGTGCTTCTCTTTGGACTTCCTTCACATCTTTGTATCACTTACTCTGTCTTCCATTAGACTCTTTCAAAGGCAAAAGCCATGTGCGTACTTTATTTTCAACGAAGTTGTGTACTCAATTTGAAGTTCATTCTCTTTCTGACCACATTTGCAATCAAGTTTGTAAGTGATGCTTAAGAGCTAGTTGTGAACCGATGACCAATATGATTTGGAAACAACATACTCTGGCTAACATAGGAATTAAACTACACTAAAATTCACGAGCATCAAAACTGCACCAGTTTAAGGGCTACACAAGTTGTCCAGTAAACCAAGTGTCAGTGAAACCTTATCAGTATGAAATTCTCCAGCTGCAGACAGTTAGGTCTGGAAAACCAGGAAAACACAGGTTATATGAGGCAAAGAACTATTGGGGACCTGAAAAAGAAATCTTAAGCAACAGTCACGTGAGTGCATCTTAATTCAAACTTGTTTCATTAACCAAGCCTATGCACTTCCATCACAAATGATATCATGCTGTAGGTTACATTCAACTTGGTTGTTGGCAACAGTACTTCTTAGTTCATTAATAAATGAGAAAGGATTACCAGATCAGCTTAGAGGTAGACCCTAGGGAACATTAACGCCCGGCTATTCATTCGGAAGATCAGAATAGCATCAACAAACTGTTTAAAAGCCAGTCTTGCAAGGAAGTGGCCTGTATTCAGTACCACTGACAACGGCCTGAGTAATGTTTAAGCTCAGGCACATATTATGCTTGTAGATCAATCACGGATACAGTCAAATAAACCATCAATGAGGAAAACTTACAAATGACCGCTCACCAGTCAATGAGAAGATGAAATTGGTCAAGGTAAGACGATCGATACATGATACATTCACTGTGTGGTGCCATCTGATACGTGAAAGTATATCAAAGGAGAAGTACCACGGAATTTGTGCAAGTACATCCGATAAAAGTAGGCATGACAAAACCTACCTGTAACAGAGTACAAATCACATCGCCACCGATGCGTAGTTCACTCAGAACAGTTTCGGCAGCCGGTTTAAACCCGGCCTCCAATCCCAGAGGCCCCAAGGCATGAACTAAATCTCTCGTGAGACGGAAAGGGACCATTTCGGGAGTGGGAAGCAGACGACCCTGGGGAGGGGAATGAGAGGGTTATACATTGGAAAGACATTAAGATTCCAATCAATAATGACACCAAAATAGTAAAGCGCCCATCCCAACTGATCAAAAACATCAATTTCACCGTTCCAAACAATTCCAAGAGGCATTCAATGACCGTTAGGATAATCTGAATTTGCCATTAAACTACGCGCTCATTGATCGTCTGAATCACTCTGTATAATTAACATCGAGAGATGTATCATTCACAAGACTCAATTCCATTTCTGTTCTCCCAACGGCTCTACTCATACACTCGTGTAATGTGCGACCGAAACCAGCAGGCGCGCACAAGTCGAATTTGAATTGATGACGGAGCGTGCTGCTGTGTTGTCGGCGGCGTCTTAGTTATCGTTTGTGTAAGTCGTGTGCATGACTTACTGGGCCTTTGGCTCATGCTTGTTCTTGTTGTTTCCTTTCACAGGAAACCCTACTTTGGAAGAACGCTGTCGCCCAGTGTCTCCACATTACCCCAGAGTTGGTCGGCAGGTGTTACGGACAACCAGCGGTAAACGGCCGGCTTGCATTTCACACTCGTCCAATACTTAACAATCGGTCTAAATGAGTCGAGGGTCTCACAACCAGCATTCCGCATCAAATGGTCCAGATTCCACGTTTCAATTATAGTTAAAAAATCTATGGTTGGTTCTGCGTGTGCGTGGCAATAATCCTGAATCTAGAACGAAAGGCTTTTGGGGGAAGGACAATGATCTGTTGGCGCGGACTCTACTTTACGGTCAGATCAGTTCTCACTGTGCTTATCAGACACACATAACAATTAGATTATTCGAAAATCTGCGTAATTCCTGTCAAACGAATCGGCTATCGGTCACTGAACCTGTCAAAGAAAAAGGGGAAACCATTTGAACATCTATTCCTACGTATGTCAGTATTCCTATTGAAAAGAAGAACGAGAGTTCATTAATAACCGTTCACCGAAAACACGTCACAACACTACAAGTGTAAGATGTTAGGAAACAATAAGAGGCATTGCATCACAGTTCAGCTTTCAATCGGGGCTTCTTATTTGAAGACAGCGCAGATCGTTGACTGGCACGCGTTCGGCCTCATTTTACACTGCCCTCTACTACTTCAGGTAACGTCTGAGATACCACACCTCAGTCCCTTTCCGGTGGAACCTCGAATTCTGACTTTACCTCCGGAACATCGTCTGAATCTCGTCCTGCGTGATTATCACTGCTATTCATTGTTGAAAAATCGCTACCTTCCGAAACGAAATCAAAAGCAGAACCTGTGGCACCAAGCAAACCTCAGTTTTGTTGAGTTTCTACTGGTTATTTTATAGACAAGATGCATCAATAAAATGAAGAATTATAATTGGCCCTTACGTCTCGGCCTTCCTATTGGTCGACTCGGCTTCGCTTGTAGCTCGTTTGTTTTAACGTATGACACACTTAAACAATTTGTTTTACGCCGGTGCTTGTTATAACAAAATCCGATGCCACGGCAGCGTGCCATCCAAGTTGGTCGCGTTTTCGACATTGATTGGCCGTAGCCTTCTACGAATCACTGGTTGACTTCTTATCGATGCATTCGTCCAATCCAGTCTCCTTACATCCATGAACAATTTCAGGTGATCATAGTGGACGACCACAAGTGGGTTAGCCGGGGATTCCGGACCTTCTATCAAGCAGGTTGTCAGACATTATGCGTCCTACGGCAAACAGCCCTTTCCATGGTCTGCAATTTTGTGAGAACATCCGAAAACATCGTGTCTATGTAACCACACTTTATCCCAAGGTTTCAAGGGGGCCCGGAGCACCTTTCTGCCATAATACTTCCTCTGATGACGGTGTGCACTCTGTAAATGCATCCTCACCATTTGATTTGCCACCCATAGGGTGTCAACATATTTGCAAGCATAGCTTGCTACCATGAAATGCATTCGACTGATCGAGGGCAGGCAGATATCGGAAGGCAATCGGATTGCTCAACCATTCCGCAGGAAGCAGGGCGTCTGTTTAGCGGACACATGAACGCAGCTTCTGTAGGCTAGCGCACACCTTGAGATCGCCAGGTCCAAATCAAGCAGTTTGTAGTCACAATTGAAGACAAGCTGATTGACTGAATCATGAGATAATGACTCATTGTTTCTTAATCTCTTCTCTAGACACTGTACAGACCATTGACTGACGCGAATTCTCTAAGTTTCGGTTCCACTTCACACGTGTCAGTCCTTTTTGGAATTACGGCTAGCTCAACAGTCTTCCGATTCTATCGGCTCAAGCGCCCAAAATATAACAATGGATAAACGTCCACGAGATTCCCATGAAGAAGGTTGGATTATGGAATGCGACAACAGTCAAAATGTTCTGAAGTCTCATGAACAAACAGCAAACTGGCAAACAAATGCCTAAGTCAAACCAAAACGAAAAGTCGCTCGTGTTAATAACAGAAAAACGATGGGTAGATGCTGACTAAATAGTATAATGAACACTGAGCGAAGTTTCTGGAACTTAAGTCTAAGTCAGTTTATTTGCACGTGGCCTTCATTCTTCAAGGGCATCTTTATTCTACTAAAGTCTGAGCGTATTAGAAATAAGGTGAAGCACAAACGCAAGTAAAATTCAAAAGACCTAGTCCACTCCGGAAAATACGTACCTGATCAAATGCCACACCTAAATCAATATGCACCAGCTCACCGGAGGTTCGATTGAGTAACAAATTGTGGGGGTGACGGTCACCCAATCCCACCAGGTAGCCGATCAGGCTGGAAACAGCTAGAGATCGCGTGTACGAAGATCGGGCGCGACACCAAGAATGAGGTTCTGGAAAGTGCTCCAGATAGAAGTAGGCTAATACAGGACTATAGAACAAGTAAGCAGGGATAAGAAATCGACAAGATAACTTTAACTGGACCTGCATCTGAAGGACCGTCTTAATGGGTTGAAGTGAAGCAGATGTTTGGTGAACATAACATGGTAAAAAAAAATAAAGCGTACTTCACAGAGTGATACAGAGTGGTACCAGGGATGTGTTATGGACCGTTTACCAGCGGATATTAGGTCGCCTAGGATTCCATCCGTGAAATTTTTTAAGCGATTGCTCTAAAATGTAGCTATATTTGCGCAGTATTTCGATGGCTGACGTGAGTAGAAAGTATTCACTTTATCAATGATGTTGCTTTCTGCGTTTATGGCAGCGTGAATCAAAAACATTAGGTTTACTGGACCCGGAAACACTCGCAAATAATACAGGGAGTGTACCACCATTTTAAGTTGAGTCTTGTTTGGATCGGGACGCATACCACTTTTTTTGGCTGTACTTTTTCCATGAAATGATAAATGCCAAGGCGTACGTGAAGCTCAGTTCTAGATTGTTCTCTGTCGATGCCTTCAGACCTAACATCCCGAACAACGAAGTAGAGGTTACTTTCGGTAGGAAGGAGCTTCGGCTGATTATGCCAAATCTGTTCGGTCGTGACTGAATCAGACATTTTATCAACGGTGGATCGGTCGAAGTGAGTCTTTCGAATGCCCACCAAGGTAACTCGGCTAAACTTTGTTAGATTTTTTTTACGGAATAAAGCAGAGTTCATGGATTACAGTCCGCAACCTCATTCTGTAACTACATCTCAAAAGATTAGAACAACAGCCTCTTAGAACAAACCTATTGAGCAAACCAAAACATCCTTCGGAGTATGATGCGGCGAATTTACAAGTGCAGAGAAAATGAGAGGCGCAATTCTGAAGTTTTTTTAATCAGAAAAAACAATTTTGCTTCTTCGAGAACGCAAAACATGCCACATCAAGAGCTACACGATGTGGTTTACCAACTTCTTTCTATTATTCGTTTAGTTAATTCAATTTGGCTGGATAATGAAAAATTGTGCGCATTCGTCAAACTCCGGTCATTGGAATATTGTTACTTGGAACCGCTGCGTAAAATTCAACTGAAACACCTCGGTAATCACCGGCTTCAACGGGTACGCAAGGCGCGTCGGGTACTTTGAATGACTGGAACCCATCCTAATGGCGTATGAACAAATTTGGTCACCTGCCCCCGGCAACAGGAGGTGTGCGTCTCAACATCCCTGTCAGTCTCGAACTCCTTGGCTGGACAGGCCTACTACATTAGGTTCAGTTCCTTCGGCGATCCTCAAACTGCTGCGCTGTTTATATCACAACATTCTGCCGGGGGACATCAAGTATCCTGGATAAATCAACTCCATCCAAAGGGCGTATGAACCGGACCACTACTGGTCACCAGCCTCCAACTCCGTGCGTCGCCCCGCTGCCTTTTGGGTTACGTTCCTTTTGAACCGAAAGCTCCAGGTAAGGCCCCTCATGCTAAATTTTATCGCACCGAACCAATTTGTCTCGCATTCCCCTGTTTTATTAAATAGCTCTAATTGGCGGTCCCTTACTCCCATTTTCGGACACACACCAGAAACTCGCCGTATTTGCTGCTCGAGGTAAAAGTCACAGCCAAAATGACAGTGTATCGAACACCAAGGTTCCTTTGCCTGTAGGATACAAACCTCTACTCGCCCTTCCCCGAACACTATTTAAGCTCGCCATCTTTAATGTTCAAACACACACAAATTGGTCAGAAGACAGCTCTTGTGCGTACCTTAGGGACCCTCGTCATCGATATCTATTGCCTTGCTGAAACACGGCTTCCGGATTCTAGGTCAATGCTACATCTCCAATCTCCTTCAGCCGCTTCACCGTGCGCGTACAATGTGGATTTGTCTGGAGACCCTGCAACTCAAGCCACTGGGCACGCCGGTATTAAAACTGCCATAAATGTATAAGCAGAGAAAGCGCTGCCTGATTGTATTGGGGCAAAATTTACTTACAATCAAAAGATAATAACATCAATAAAAACACATTGTACATATAACATGCAAATAGCAGTATACCTAAGACAAGTGAATAACAAACTAGATGACAAAGTGGTTGGACTAATCAAAATCCTGATATCACAGTAGAAATGGTTTTTGTGGATCACTGATTGAACAAGCGAGGCGTGACGGAAGGAGGGGCTGATGTGAGAGCAATCTTTGACTTATAATTCTCGAGGATACAATTATCTAGGTTCGGCCGTGTACCGCTTAGCTCGTCTCACTGAGTCCGAGCACGATGTGATGTCATTTTCGTCTCAGATCTCTGATAACGTGA
>JTDE01000739.1:96569-113839 GCA_014338405.1 Paragonimus skrjabini miyazakii
CCCGGTTTAGGTGTGTGATCGGCGCCGTCTATCGGGGGGCTTTCTGCCTACCATTCTTCGTCCATTGGTCCGATTCCGTTGAGCGATGGCTCGTCCGGTCGCTCGTGTTGTTCTCCATCTATTCACAATGGGTTTTGATCGTAGTCCACGGTGGTGTCGAGATATTCCCCCAAGTGTTGGAATAATCGAGCCTCCGATTTCGTCGTCCATTCTATTTTGCCTGCCATGTCTCGCCCGTTGGTCCGATCCGGTCGAGCGATGACTCATCCGACTGCCCCCGTTGTCCGCCATCCGATCGTTGAGGGCTTGTGGAAGTACCTGCCTTCCGCGTTGAGGCACTCCGCCGAGTGTTTGAATACTCGCACCTCCGGCCTGGCAATCCACCACAATTGGTCTGTTGGCATTTTTCTGCCCTCGGAAACAGAAGTTACTATCGAGGCTAAGTTTCCGAAATGTCACAAAACACCCGACCCAGACGAACCTATTTTTATTCCTTTTGCAGAAGGAGGTCCAGCCTTAGTTGTAGAGTTGGCGGCTCCACTCGAGAAACTCTGGATCAATGAAGTTAGTTCAAATGACTGGGGTTTGACTAACATCGTCCTCATTTTCAAAAAGGGCTCACGCATTTAGTGTGCAAATTCCCGAGGGATAAGCCCGATTCCTATTGCGTAAAGAATTCTCGTAGCGATTGTACTTCACAGACTAAGCGAAACGCGCGAAAAATATAACCGTGAACGGCAAGTTTGAGTTCACCATGGCCGCGGCTGTATTGGTCACGCCTTCACAGTGCGGCAGATGCTTGAACTTCGCCATTCATATAGAAGGCCAATACTTGTTGTCTTCTTAGATATCACAGGGACTTTCGATTCGGTTGACAGAGTGGCCCTCTGGGACTGTCTATCAAGGAAGGGTGTGCCTGAGAAGTATGTAAACGTCCTGAAAGCAATTTATTGTCAAACCTTGGGCAGGGTTATGGTTTATAGCAGCGTATCACTGACAGTTAACATCTCAAGCGGGGTTCAACCAAGTTGTCCTGATTTCCCCTTCCTATTCACCTTTGCAGTAGACGAGATCTAACAGTGTGCCCCGGCAGACTGCGAATATGACGGTGTGGATTTGCTCTCAGGCACTTGACTTTGAGATACGGATTATGCAGACGGTATCGTCATAATCTGTGAGGGCTCACAGGGAGCCCAGAACATCTTACACGGAAAAGAGGCTTCAGTTCGTCAGTTTGGTATGACTTTTGTACATATTAAGTTCAAGGTGATGTTGTAAGACTGGCAGGACTCTGCGCTTGCTCTTATCCTCGGCGATGAACCGTTGAAGGTAGTCGAGAAGTTTATGTACCTTGGAAGTTGCATCAGCATTGGTGGTATGTCTCATGAGACCACAAATCGCACAGCAAAGGCTCGGATGGCATTTGCTAATCGACTCCATCTTTGGCGTCGACATGGTCTCAGTCTTCTTGTAAAAGGTCGAGCGTACATTGTCACTGTAAGAGCCGTCCCATTGTACGGCTGCGAAACTTGGTCCATTCACGCGGAGGATGTTCATAGAATATCCGTTTCAGTCATTGGTGTCTCCGGAGCATTAGCGATGTGTGATGGCAACATGGTGTCAGCAATGACGAAGTTCGCCGACGTGTCTTCGGAACGGTTAAACTCTGTCGACCTTCAAGCATATTGATCTCGTCTAACAGGCTTCGTTGGCTTGGCCACATCTTCCGAATGCCAACTCACCGTCTGCCACATCGTGTCATGTTTGGAAATGATGGATTAGGCTGGAAGTGATAGCCCGGTGATCAGTGTATGACTTGGGTTCGGGGTATGAAGGCATTTAATCAGAAGCTCGCTTCAGTAGAGCGCTCCCGGCTTTCTGACTGGGATCCGAAGGACACTGGACATATTTGGTTGAGGACGTTGTCTGATATGGTAAAAATTGAAGTCAATGATGCTCGTGTAGGGAGTCTCTATGTTTCCTCCTTTACTTTACACATTACTTTTTCTCTTCTCACGCTGTGGCATCTTTGTCACTCTGTGGTTTCTACGTATTATATATATATATATATATATATATATATATATATAGGTGTATGTATATAGGTGTCGCGGCTCAATTAGTTCACCAGGACGAAGACGAACTTTCAAACGAATGAATGGAAAAAGGCAGGATTCATTAGAGAAATCGGTAACCGTGTGGATACAGGAAAGCTATCGATTACTATACTCTACAACGGCAGATAACGTTTCCAATCAGAGAGATGAGTGATTCCGAGGTCCTTGACATAACGGGACATCATATAATGACAACACTCGGAGAAAAAATGAAGTCCTTCACAGTTCAAGAGCACCCCGTGGTTTTAGTAAATTACCTTAAGGAACAGTGCCCGCTGTTGTGAGTGCTCAGCTGCTCTGTAGAGTAATTGATTCGGCCACTGTAAACTATGTATCTCTATTATCACGCCGGTCAATCATGTCTTCTTTGCGAAATACGTGCACACAATAAGCTCACAAGCCTGGACATGCGATAATTCCAACTGATGCGGTCCAAGTGACACAGGCAACGATGGTCATACTGTATTTTCGGATACGCACCGGGAACAGGTCGAGTTTTTGAAGCATAAAACAAGGTAATGACTCACAACGAACACGACATAGACTGCCATCAGGAAGAAGTTTAGCAGCAAAAGGTTGTTTTCCTACAATGAATGAACATCGTTTAACTGAGCTGAGCGATTAGACATATGTGGTCGTCTGTGCATGCCTGCCCTACGTTCAAGATTGTCTCACTGGTCTTTCGCCAGATCAATCCCGACAACGTGGCACATCTAGTCTAGCCGAGGATTGCTGTATATAAATTAACGCACTTGACGACCTCATGTACTCAGCCGTCAGGTGCTGCTGTCCGTTTGTAACCTCGCATAAGCCGAACATGCAGTATAGATGGACGTTTGTATTAGCCTAACACGTGCATCAGACGTTTCATTTTTCTGTATCATCTCCATTTTGCATGCAAAAACATTTATTTTCACCGGCCAAACTACTTGGATGTATGAAAGACCAACTAAAATTGGACATGGGCTTTATTTTTTTCTAAAAGAATGAAACTTCCTTTGTTTAACTATCAACCATTTGTTCCACAGAAAAATAGGCGTCAAAAGAGGTTGATGAATATCGCACCAGATTCGGTTTCGTCAATTTCCATCAAGCACTAACTTTTCGAGATGTGACTAATTTCAAAAGAAAAACAAGATGTTTGAGATAATTTGATTTCAACGTGCCTGAATAAGTGGTTGTTTGAGAAGATCATTATCGCAGCAGTATTTAACAGAGATGGGTCCCAGAAACCTGCGAAACCTTGAAGAGCGGGCACCTCCAAGGGGGACTAGTGTGCAAGTCCAACTTGGATTACTAATAATAGGAGCGGATAGGGGACAATGAAAGCAGGGTGATTTCAGAGACGTAACAATCTAACAGAGGGATATCTTCGTAGGATCATGGGCATCTATCACAATGGCTAGTGTAGAAACCAGCATAGTTGCATAACCTGAAACAAACACAGAGGGCAACAGGTCAGTGTATTCAAGATTTAATAAACTTTCCACAGACACCACGGATTATTATTCCACGCCGTGGCTGACAGCGCCTCTAGACATAAATGAACTGGTTCACTTGAGCCCCATACGAAAAGATGCTCTGGGTCAACAGAAGCGAGCCTCAAGTTAGTTGCCTCAGGTCTCAATGTTAAGTCATTCTCTGATCGAGGTTCCATCTTTACATCCAATTCCGAGTTCTGCAAACGAAGCCATGATTGGAGTAGATGAGTTAAAAATGAAGTCAGAATGCCAGTAACGGTATCGTCTATGAGAGCTCGTGGTGGATACGGAGATGTTCAAATTACTGACCCTGAAGACAGTTTTGATGCATGAAGTGATTGCACAATACACGAATAACTATGCACAATCAACGGTATCGAAAGCCAATAACCTGTGAGCACCATTTTCTATTGTTGCTTTGAAACCGCATAACAAAACAGAAGGCACATATTCAGAACAGACTCACTGTTTCATAGAAGCAGAGCGGTCATTTCGTTGCTACGGATGGTGAGATTAAAAAACGTCATTCTGACCGCAGAACTAGGATTACTGACCACTTCGCACACTCTTCCATAAAAAATTACGCAACTACCTCGGCGCATACATACACCAGTATGATGTTCCTTCATTCATAGCCATAGTATTTTAGAGTCATCTGGACCTAGCGAGCGGCACTCCAGAAAAATCAAACTGTTTACGTTTATCCGTCTTAGGGTATAAAATGATATATCCCAGAAAAAAGCACTGTGAGTGACAGTAAACACGCATACGATCAACACTATTAATAGTAAAAAGCTAAGTACTGATTCATGTGTACCTGAGCTTTTCACAAATTTCCCCGAAAACTGCGCACCGACGTTCCGGTGGTCGATCACGAACAGCAGCAAGACGTTGCTTAGCCTGTCCAGGAGACATATCCTTGGGACGATACCTCTGATGAGCTCCCGTATGGTCGGCGGCCAACCATTCGCCAAGTGGAATTGTACCTTCACACCATTCAATGACCCCACTACGTTGGGCCATGGGAATGACCTAATAAATCGAAGGAAGAAACAGTACCAGTTACAATTTACTGCGAATGGCGCGGAGGCGATAACACAGTAGAAAAACACGGAACGCACCTTGTAGGTGAGCATACGAAGACCGCCATCTGCGTTCAGCCAACTGCAGTGTCGAACCGCCGTGTCAGACGACGAATCCACGGAAGCGGAAGTCGACGTTGACTGATATCGTCGCCTGGCAAGTAGACAATTGGCAGCAGAGAACACCTGTCGAACGAGGACCGAGAAACAACATACACAGGAAATAACTCTCCGAACCAGTGGAATGCAAACAAATATCAAAAGGAATAATATACTGTTGCAACGAGTAAAACGGTTGCTGAAGCCTCAGCCCATCAGCTTAATGCGAAAACAGCAATTTTACTACATAAATAACATTCAGAGTATCAGCAAAACTGGAAAGGACAATCGAGAGTAAAATTTAAAGCAAAGGTTCAGAGACCGTTCATTTGAAGATACCGGCCCAAAGCCCACCAGAATTAGGAGAAACCAGATCAAAATCAGTCACGTTAATTACAACGATCTGGACACCGGCTCAGAACAGTGAATCATTAGTGTAATTTTGATTTTGACCAACTAAGTAGTCTAGTTCAAGATCGAGAAGTGTTAGCCACTTGATGATTCACGTTACTATCTTAAACCGAAGAGCTTCACTATAACACACGGCTGGAAGTGAGGACAAGGCTAACCCCCTCGATATTCTCACAAACCCGCAGTTCACGTTAATCAGTATCATTCCTATTTGGATCCAGCAAGTAGAAAAAACCAGAAAGCAAGATTAAAACTGGAAACTAGAGTGTTAAAAAGCCAAAGCTCATCTATACGATCAGCTATAGATACGATAACTATCGCTGCCAACTGGGTGACGAGAACGAATGGCATCACCGGTAAATAAGTTACGTGGCCAAATCAAAAATGATAAAATCATGAAAATTTGCCACAGACAGTGGCACATTATCATGTCTGAGATAGCTTCCAGACGGTAACATGGATAGTTGTAGATTTAACTTAGCAGGTAGTATCCGCCAGCCTTGTTCATCAGGACAGTAAAGGTTTTCATGGCCCACGGCCATGTTATCGTCTTACTGCCTTGCAGGTCCTTCCGATCGTCAGCGGCCGCAATAAAAAATGCACGGTGTGGCAGATGTTCCGCTGGCATACGAAGTACATGACCCAACCGGCCCGTTCGATATGAGCTAACTGATGGAGACAACGGCGGGTCTGGACATGTCGAGTCACGTGTTTAACTTTTTCATCAAGACGTTTGCTGATGCCTCACGCATTAAACTACGTGTGAGAGGTTGGACACTGTTGGGCCGTCCAAGCAGTTAGGATCATACCAGCAAATGCATGCGGCTAGTAGTCAGCGTTGTCACATCACAAGCACGGATAAAATAGATTTTATATAGTACTTATCTAAACAAGTGATAAGCTGGGGCACAAAGCATCTGACTAGAGGACAGAGGCGTTAATCTTTTACGGTCATCAGAACATGAGCACAAGCAATTGGGACCCATGATCTGAGTTCACCTGATACGATGAGGAGCCTGGCTGTTAAACAAGGATCATTGCTCACAAAATTCTTCGGATACCACACCAACCCACTGTTTCGTTCTCTCGGGTCGTTTTCGGCAACCTAATGGATCGGAGAGGCTGGCTTAGTTGAGACAAGTAGTTAGTAGTCAGTGCTGTTGCACTGACTTTCTTGGTCAATCGGTTTAAGGTTCATATAGAACCTGATGTCGAAGAGGGTGATGGCAATGTTCAGACGCAGGATACCTAAGAAACTTCAAACTATAAGTGCAGTCAACTAGACCTAATAGCAATTTTTGCACACGGCCGTGGGGTTGTGTTGCAGAGCGAATATAAATTTGGTATTTTACGTGACTAAATGCGAAACTTTCGATGTTCACGGCCCAGGCACAACTTATCAACATAGAACTTAACTAGGTAAGCAACTTGTTCACATCGACCGTAATAATCGCCCCTGTTACAGGACTGTTTGTCTAGCGAATAAAAGTTGCGGTTCATAACGTGAAGGTGGTCAGTTCGGAATCTGTTCAAACCCACCTTACTCGAAGTTCAAACAAGGATGAAAATGATTACGGAATGTCAACTCGACGGAGAGCACAATGAAAGGTTACAGAATATACCTGTTGCATCACAGCATCCTGACGCGGATCGTCTCGACCTTTGATTATCTGTCGGTAAGAGTTCCCGTCGGTGCCTAGACAGGTAACTATTTTGGGTAAATTTATGCCTCCAGCCAAACGGAAAGTAGGTGCGAATCCAGAAATAAAGACAACACCGGATGAAGGATATTGACCAGATCGATCGATCAGTGGGGTTGCAGTGGGCACAGCAACCAAATTTAACTCCCCATTTCTGTTCACAGGAAGGCCTCGGAGTCGTGTTGAGATCGCAAAATGTTGCACTTTACAACCGGAGGGGAACGGAATATTAGCTAGAATGGACAAAAACGTGACAATTGTTTTATAAGTATGGCATTTTGTACTTCGTGATTATTAATGTTCTTCGCACTTTTTACCTTCCTCAAATTCACATGTACACTTGATGCTTAAATTAAGTGAATCGGATGAATCAACAATCAATAATACAAAAGTAATCTTCAAGGTCGCGAGCCGTGCGTTATCTCCGTGGCGCTTGTGCATGGATTTCTAGAAAGTTAAAGACTGACGAAATCAATCGTCCATTTCAGCATATCTCAGCACTTACCTGTCGTCGAAATTATCTCCAATGTGACCTCGAAATCACTCAGAAGCAACAGGACGAGTCGTATCCATTGGATATTTCATTCGGTGTAGTGGGACTGCAAACAAACGCACCCTTACGAACAATTCTGAGTCATTTCCTTTTATCTCATCACATTTTGGCTTCGTGTTCGTACTCAAGCCCTATATTGTGTTTAGATCCATTACATAAGGGTGAATCAGCGACGTAACTTCCAATTTCACTGTGAAAACAACTCACTGAATCAGTGAACACGCGGTGTTCTTCAAAGGCCCCTCTTGGATCGGACATTTTTCACAACATTCATAATTGAGTTACTCAGTATCCCTAAGTCACTGATATTGCTCTAAGCCGACGGTGGAAAAATCTGGTGAATTCCACGGTGTCCGGAAGTTGTAAAAACGTCACAGGGAGACTTGGACGGTCTTAACCAAATGATCCATAGACAACAATTTTCAGGTTAACGCGAAAAATGTGCTATGCAGATTCGCCAGAAAAAACTGTGCCGATCACTACCATTGCGGCACCAGACTAATCGCTTCCGTATGAATGCGAGACCTAGGGACTCTAGTAAAAAATAGTTGTGCAGACACGGCAAAAAAGTACAAACGCCACTAAGTCGCTGAAAAAGAATTCGTGAAACCTTCTCTCCTGAAGGTATACAATCCGTTCACACCTGGACATGCAGCTTAAGAAGGGTCTGGTGGTTTCAAAAGAAATACCACTGGAAAGGCTATGAAGGTTGAGAAAGTGTTATACACAGACAGACTAGCGGCGTTGAGTCGATTTTCAATGCATTAGACACCTTAAGAGAGACCTGATCCTCGCAATCAAAATCCTCTATACATGAAATCATTCAACAGCAGACTTCCTGCTAATAAAATAGAGATGGTCGATTAAGGGATCAGTATCTGACTAGAGTATGGACTGGGCAAGTAAGTGTGTAAATGGGACTTCATTGCAGTCAGGATTTATTCATACTGGAACACAATGTCTAACTCTGTGATCACAGCCGAAAATTAAAAGGTTCCACTACAAACCTCAGAGTCATTCTTCTAACCAAAACCCACGGGCCAGCAAGGGTGTTCGTCTGTCAGAAGATTTTATCGTTGTGTCATGTTCGTTGCAGATATGGATGAACACTGGTAACTTTT
The DNA here is from genome assembly GCA_014338405.1 of Paragonimus skrjabini miyazakii. NCBI lineage: Eukaryota > Metazoa > Platyhelminthes > Trematoda > Plagiorchiida > Troglotrematidae > Paragonimus > Paragonimus skrjabini miyazakii. The sequence continues at coordinate 105,134 of JTDE01000739.1, forward strand.
TCATAGTTCCATATATTCGCTTCTATTCAGTTTTCACTGAGGTTTATAAATCATCCGACATAAGTTCATACTCACCAACAAAGAGGTGAAGACAGAACATGGGTATTATTGTTCTATTATAGACACCTATGCGACTACTGTTAGATCACCAGACGATTCGAATTATGCGTTCAGGTAGCCTAGTGTTACGCACGATCTGGGCTGGATATACGTATATATACATATATATCTTAAACTGGGCAGAGAGCAGAATACTATACGTACATATATATATATATATATATATATAAACTGTTATCGAACGTGGTTCTACAAATACAATAATAAACAATTTAAATGTACAGTAACTTACGACCAGGTTTACAAACGCATATAACAGTGCAGCAGAAGCGTGACAAACCGTCCAGTTAATTCCAGCGGTAAAAGATGTAGTGCGTTACTGTTACACATATAAACAAATGTGGCACATTGTGGTAGGAATCAAAATATAAGTAATCAATTCGGATACGGTTCAATTGTTTATGGCCGATATAGAGTTTATGGGAATGAATTAAATGTTGACATATCAAACGGTTGTGAGTAAGCGCAAGCGTTGCAAACCGATGAGTCACGTTAAATTAGAAGATAAAGGTATAGTACTGTAAACATGTGAGTAGAGTAACGTGAAATATGAAATTGGGTGTCACAACTACTACATTTCATGCCCGAGTAGGGTTGCAGCGGGTAGATGTAAAGACTTTCAAGCTGATCTGCGAAACTAACAGACACGCATATTCTATGCTAAGGGAGGAACAGAAGCTGATTAAAGTTACCAAGTCAGTGATGGGACAGACAGAAATCAGAAATGAATATGTAGTATTCATAAGCCTGCTAGCTCCATAGATAGTTTAACATGGGGGTGGACAGGTACTACATAAACACATACTACCATAAATCCCAATCATTTGACTGTACGTGACGGCTGTCCCGCTTATTGTCCGATTTACCAGTATTCAAGTTAGTGATTATTCCAACCCATGACACCCATCCACACCTTCCGTACGCAAAACAGCGGCGGTCCGAGCCATAATAACTTCTGGACAGATGAAAACCGTTGCAATGATGATGACTGCATACTTCTCCAGTCGAGGCCAAAGAAGTCATCTCCAATAAATGCATTCAGACAACTTACAGATATTATGAGTAGACCATTACACTTCGCCCGTTCCAAGAGCCTTGATCTACAATTGCCTCACTGTGGGTTTCAGAACTCAGTCTGTACACCCATCGCAGTCGGCTGTCATACGCCTGTCGTTCCATTTTACAGTTACACACCGTATAAAAAATCGCCCAGTGACCGATCACTGTAAATGGTCTTCATCACTTTGGTAGCAAGTTAATTAATCCTGGACCTTTGTTTACTGTGTTCCAATATTCATTATATTTACCTTCGGGTCAACAAGGAATGTTTGCTGTCTACTTCCTACTTTAGCAAGTATTGCTTCTTTTGTGTGGACCGCAAAGCCCTTAGATTCTCATGTGTTAACCCTTTTTCCTTTGTGCGCGCCCCTTTAATCAGTCACAGGTCTGACCACATTCTGATGTCATGATCCACTGGTAGCGACAGGTTTCTGTCGCGCAAAACTCGAAATGATGAGTTATCCGTATCCGCACGAAATGATACACGGTGCGCAGATAACATCAAGAGAGGCACTGATTTCTAGTCAATCTTTTAAAAGCCTACCACACTTTAGTCGTCCGGTTGTTTCATTCAATCAGCTCCTTCGCCTGTGAGTAGACAAAGCGTTGCTCCGATTAGCTTCACCACTCTCCCTAGCCATTAGAGGAAGGTTCGACATTCCTCACTTTCAAAGCATGCAGCTTTGTCCGTTAGAATGAATTTTGACAAACGGAGCTGAAACAGATCCAGGTTATTCTGTGATTGTCTTGTTTTCTTCAACGCCCTGACGTCCACCGTTAACTCTCTCGTCGCGCATTTCAGGACCCTTCAGCACCGTGTTGCGTAGTTGGTTCTTCTTGATACTTGCGACCATTGTTTGTAACATTAGTTCGCGATAACTGGACCATATCCTGTCGATTAATCACCCATGCGAGGCGATTTTATTCTCGAAGCGAGTAAGACAGACCGCCAACAGCTGCTCCATGGACGTAGAGTCCAGTTGAGGAAAAGCTTTACCTGGCAAGTCTTGGAGAGTAACAAATATCATGCGGTCCGTTCCTATTTCAACCAGCTAGTGGATATTCGTATTCGTAGTGTTTAAGAAAAACGTAGAGTCTAGAAAGTGGCTGGCATTAACGACTAGTCAGTTACAGAAAGGAACAAGTGTCATACAGAAAATAAACCAAGATGAGCGTAAACGACTGTTTTTTGTACGCGATGGTTACCTCGGTCACTGGTCGACACAGCACTATTCGGGTTGATAGCCAGTTCAATTCTCGACAGTGACCTGCGACTTTACACGTCTGAAAAGAATGATCATCTCGTTCATAAACCGCATGAACAACGGCAGTAAACCCCAGCATACGCATTCAGACTTTATATTACTCACAGACTCCATGGGTAGCCTGTTAAACCCAGCTGACGTTTCTGAGAACGATATGGAGCTTTACGCGGTGTGTCACACAATTCTGAAAAAGACTTCACGGAAATTTGTGGAGGCGACTTTCCATATTGTAGCAGGAAGTAAATTAGACGTCGGCTGATTACCATTGTTCTTCCATCTGGAAGCATCAACAATTGAAAAAGACTCAAGACAGTGAGTAAGACTTCATGCACGGTGACATTTAGTTTGCATACCAACGGTCATTTTGTGAATTATCATGATCCAGAAAAAGTACGCGAAGATAGTGGCAAGTGAGGATATCAGATCAAGTCTGAGCCAGTTGTCAAACCTAACAATCAACACCGCAAATGAGAAGACAGCAGTATGAAGCAGCAAACATAATCACCAGCATAGAAGTTTAACTGTCACACAACCACGAAGAAGAAGCAAACCCTGTATAGGAAGAGGGAAGGGGAAAAAACGGAAAGAGGAGGGGACCTGACTACTGAGAATAGCTACCACTACATTCAAACACAAAACATCAATGGGCCTACATCTTACAAACAAATTACAGAGCTGTAGGTGAAAGTAAGGCGTCATCAGCAAGACCGTTTCCTTGCGGCCTTCGCTGCCCCACGTCATTAAGTGCACTCACTTCACAGACAACTCGACCAAACAACGACAACATTCACGCCACTGAGCTCGATAAACCGTCACCTCAACTAACGCCTCTAGCCACCGACTCCGTGAGTCGCGAGGGTCCCAGCCTGAGAGACGAACCCGATCTACAGTGACCAACCACTTCGTGAATGATTTCATCTGTCTATGCAAAGTCATCACTTCTCCTCCTAGCACCTTCCACCAGTCGGTCACAGCATCGACAAAGGGTGCTCGGTGTGGCAAACGACTAGCTGGCATCCCCAATATATGACTCAACCATATAAGTCTGTGCAATTGTAAACATTGAACAACAAAACTCGTTTGACAATCACTACCAAATACCCGCCTTCTCACCTCCTCGTTGCTTACTGACCGGTGCCACCCAACACAAGTGATCGAATGCAAACATCGGTGGTCAATCACCTGAAGACAGTTCACGTCCTCTACCCTGAGCGGCCAGGTTTCGCTGCCGTAAGGTAATACAGCCCTCATTACTGTCTGATATGCGACCCTATAGCTTCAGAGAGATACCTTTCTGTCGCCATAAGTGCCTCAGATTAGCGAACACCGCCCTAGTCTTAGATATACGCGCCTCTAGTTCATTCCCTACACCTCCACCGCTGATGTAGCTTCCCAGGTATACAAACTGATTACCAACCTCCATGACTCCATTATCTAACATTAAATCTACGTAATCACAGCAATCTTGCAGAAGCACTTTGCATTTTGAGGCTGCAAAGTGCATTCCGAAGTACTTAGCAGAACGCGAAATTGCATTCAGCGTTGCTTGCGCCGTTTGACAGTTGTCAAACAGCAACACCATGTCGTCAGCGTAATCAAGATCAGTCAGCCTTCCACCAGGTAGGAGATCCACACCGGCATCACTTGAGTGACGCAAACAGTCCTCGATTATTTCGTCCATGACGAAATTGAACAAAAATGGTGAAAGGAGACAGCGTTGATGAACGCCGCTTCTGGTGCTGAAACTGTCAGACAACTAACCGTAAACCCTAATCTGAGCAGAAGTATGGCAATAAACCGCTGACAGTATGTTCACATACTTGGTCGGTATACCCCTACGTTTAAGCGACTCTAAAAGTGTAGATCGATCCACCGAATCGAACGCACCTTTATAATCGAGAAATACGGCAATTGTTGGCCGGCGGTACACAAGACGCTGCTCCAGAATTTGACGAAGAGTAAAAATGTGACCCATGTGTCTCCGCGCAGGACGAAATCCTGTCTGTTCTTCCCTAATGCTTGACTCCTGAAATGCAGCGAGTCGACGAAGTATAATGGATGCCAGAACCCTAGAAATGACTGGGGTCAAACTAATTTCCATACGGTCGTCGCAAGAGCCCCCTGATACCTTTTCTGAATATAGGAACCAGCATGTAGGGATGATCACAGTCGTCATGTGGTGAGTTGTGAACATTCTACAGGCAACGGAAATAAATTGTCAGCTTAAAACGTTTCAGCTGAAGGTAGTAGATGTCGCGATCACTGATATGTATCTTAAACGTTATCAATCATAAAAACCTACCGTCGGTATCGGAAACGATTTCCATACGGCTGCAACAGATAAGAGAGCTAGTTTAACTCAGTTCAAAGCTACAGAAACCATACAGAGCTGTGCTTTGGATCCTGCTGCCACACAACATTTTCAACACGCAGTGAACATTATCACACAATGTATGATGCAAAAAGAGTACCCCGGCCTTACGCCTTCAAAGGTGTCTGTGCGAAAGTGGAAACTAAGTTTCCGAAAACGGAGATAAGAGGAAATATAGACTGCTGGAAACGACGCAAACGACAGTGCGACTAAACAATCTGGTGGGGAGATTGCAATGTAAATGAAACGCGATTTACATAGAATGGTTATCCGGATGTTACCTGTACTGCCTCTGTGTTTATCCACATCAGCGTTGGCCAATTCCACGTATGCCTCGGCAAGAGATTGCATTTGACGTAGTAATGGTCCACGGCGACCTTCCATCAACCAAGTGAGTACTCGACGTGCCGCTTGAATACGCTGATTTTGGTCAGTGAGAGACTGTGGCTAAAAAAAAACCAGTTCCAAGAAGTTAGGACATATCTCAATAGCTACAACTAGAGAATAGGTACAATCAGTTCCCCTCAGGATATTAACAGAATATTGGATTAAACTAGCACTGGTTGGTCGACTAAAACCTTGTACACGTACGTATAAGCCGGAGGCATAAAACGGAAAGGGAATTCCTTGGCGATCTGCCTTTGTAAGACGACTACGCCTGCACGATATACTGATCAATTAAGAGATGTATAAGCAATCAGCGATGGCAATGTTAACACAAGCGAGTCGCGCGAGAGTTCGGTCAATGTGTGATGTCTACGTGCGTGTCGGTTATCTGAAGGGTAACTACGTGATCTGTGTCCGTAAGTCAGTAGAACTAACCGTCCGCGTCCAAGTGGGATATTGTGAATCAACGAAAACAAAACATCACAGGGATTGTAACCTGACAGCTTGACTCTTTCATCCATACTGAAGACGAGACAAAACACCAAAATTAGCAAACAAAAGGTGTACCAAACTAGTTGTCTAGTTAATCACTTATTAAAATGAGTAAAAAGATAAGTGGTGACGGATGTACATATATGTGGTCAAATGAATATTGACGAAGGGTAGGTTATAACGTACGTTTTCTGAATTAGATAGTTTTCTAGAGCCACTGGTAAGTCGTGTTTGACGGGAACGGAGTGGCAAAACTGCAGGGTGTTGAGCTATCGCGGTTTTAGGGTCATACAAATTATCCAATTCCGCGTTGACCAAGAACAGTAGCGTGAAGGCAGCATGATGCGGATGCCAATCGACAATGCGTACAACAAGCTACAATTAAAACACAGAATACAGCATCAGGCTTCATGATATCGCAATCAGTCTTAAAGTATTCGACAAAGCTTGGTGCACAACAGGACCGTTGAAGTGGGAATGTGACACTCGAAACACGGGTGGGGGGTTCGGATCGATGTTGGAGACAAACTAAAAAATCAAAATTCTTGGTAATATAACCAGAAGATCACAAGCAAACCATGATAGAATTTAATTTTGGCGGTATGCATTTAAAGTTACATCAATATTGTAGAAATTAATACTATTATTAATAAGTCACTGGCTGACAGACTGCCTATGTGAAATATCCTAAGCCGTGCCATGATCAATCCAAATGGGAACAAAGAACCTGATCAGAAACAGATACAACTGTTCGTCTAAGCTTGTTGCACGGTGAACGCAACACTGAATTATCTAGCTGTAACATTCGCTGGGTTGTGACCGGTCGGGTTTTCATCGCAATATAAACTGCACTGTATGGTATTCCATGGAAAAACTATATTGGTTTTTGAAGAACTGAATGCACGTGAAAAAAGTTGTGTCAGACTGGTGTAACTGAAAATTGCAGAAAGAAATAACCACGGCAATAAACCTGAACGAAGATCACACGTATTTATCCGTTTGCCAAGCCAAATAATGGCCAATTACACACAATTAACAATTCGTTGGCTGTTTCCAGAAGTCGTCCTTTTCTACGGACGCTCGTGTATACTTGTACAAGAGCGAAACGATGCTCATCGCCGTGCACTGTGAATCGAGGAATGCAGGAATGTTCGGAGACAAAGAACACTTTTCATATGAGGCAAATAATCAGAAGCAAGCAGCGCAGCAATCAAGCTATCTCAAGTCAACGCGGAGACGTTTGCTTTTGTGACGTTGCTACTTGATAAGGCTCTAGGAAGGAAAGATTAGGATACAATTTAATCTTAAGGTCAAGTTAACTGACCTCAAACAAAGTGGATTGAAAATCCTGATCAGATCCACAGCGATTCAAAGATAGTCGCACAGCAAGCTGAGGAGTTAGGGGAAGGAATTTGTCAGCTCTGATGCACGGCACACGCTCAGACATAAGTCGGTTGATGTTTCTTTTCCTTGTATCTGAATTTGACTGCGCCAAGGGTTCTGCAGCCGATGACAACCACAGCGAGATAAAACGATAGATCTGAAAACCGGGACAATGTTAAGGTCTATTGAAGTAATATGTTCGAACGGTACATTAATCATTTTTCAACAAATCGCATCAGCTGAACAATTACACGTTTTAAGAAAACGAGCATAGGACCTGTACCTCAGGGTCCGAAAACCAAAGAGGATTCATAATGCTATTTGTTAGTATGCACAAAGACAGATAAAACACGACACATGATCTTCTCCTTGAACGGAGAAAGGAAGAATGCCTTTAACAGAGGCGAGCGAACCAACCAAGAAAACAACAGTGATGAACTTTGGCATTGAACTGTCCAACAGAACCGTGACCTTACAATACTCACTAATCGATAATAGCTTTTAAAAAGTCAAGTTTATTTTGTGGTATCCTGAAAACTTGAAATATCTGATTTCGTTAGACGCCTGTGATAATAGCTCCTACTTTTACATATATAAAATATTAACTATATACAGTGGCATATATGTTACAGCAAACAATGGAAAACTGTGGGTTATGTAGCACGGAAAAGAAAAAAGATGTAAATTCATAGCACACAAACGCCACTGACATTTGTTCTTCGTCACAGCAGACACTATCTTCAACCAAAGGTGTTCATTTTTCCTTGAGCTCCAGTCAAGAAGCTGAAAACGTCCTACTAAAATAAGCTCCAAGGTCAGTGTCCACATACCTCGAACATAAACAACACGTTTACTATCAGGCTGTCGCTTATAGCTTAATCGACCAATTACACATATGGCATACTTGATATTTGTAAGATGGAACGATATTATGTGCAGTGATCGACAGACAAGCCAGCCAAATTCGTTATTGCTGATGCGGCGTTCCCATCGCGCATCGCTAATGCTTCACAGATAACGGATGGTCAATAACGGACACAGAGTAACATCACACCACGCGTTGTGATAACCTCCGGGGAAGCAGTGAATAACCTTTCGAATTCACTACATTCTGGAACGAAGTCACACCTGTCGCTATCAACAACTACCGGAATTCTCGACTCATCATCATCATCATAGACAGCAATACATCAGTGGTTCACACTGATGCTTAACTGCCACAAAACCACGAAAAAGAAGAAGCAAACCCTGTATAGGAAGAGGGGAGGGGAAAAAGGGAAGGAACCTAACCACTAAAAAATAGCTACGTCTACATTCAAACACACAGCATCAACGTGCCTACACCTTGCAAACAAACAGGCAAACTGTGAGTGAAAGTAAGGCGTCATCAGTAACACAGCTTCCTTACGGCCTTCACCGCCCCGCGTCATTAAGTGCACTCATTTCACAGACAACTCGACCAAACAACGACAACATTCACGCCACTGAGCTCGATAAACCGTCACCTCAACTAACGCCTCTAGCCACCGACTCTGTGAGTCGCGAGGGTCCCAGCCTGAGAGACGAACCCGATCTACAGTGACCAACCACTTCGTGAATGATTTCATCTGTCTATGCAAAGTCATCACT
>JTDE01000739.1:114404-125697 GCA_014338405.1 Paragonimus skrjabini miyazakii
GTAATCACAGCAATCTTGCAGAAGCACTTTGCATTTTGAGGCTGCAAAGTGCATTCCGAAGTACTTAGCAGAACGTGAAATTGCATTCAGCGTTGTGTCTCCGCGCAGGACAAAATCCTGTCTGTTCTCCCCTAATGCTTGACTCCCGAAATGCAGCGAGTCGACGAAGTATAATGGATGCCAGAACCCCAGAAATGACTGGGGTCAAACTAATTCCCATATGGTCTTCGAAAAAGTCCCGGGCTCCTTTTTTAAGGGCAGCACGGAGAGATGGTCTCCGTCAACCACACAAGTTGAAGCAGCTAAGTCAAGGCCTCAACTAACACCTTTCCTTCTTCTTTAAAAAGTACCGGCACGAGAACATCTGGACCAGCAGCCTTATTACGATTGAGAGTCGAGATGCAATTGCGAACCTCAGTCCCAGTGGGTGGTTCCAAGTCTACCGACCAAGCTGCTACGCCACAAGTTTGTGGCGGTAGCACAATGGAAGCAGGAGGCCAATTAAATTGACCCTCAAAGTGTTGCGCCCAACGCTCCAACCTTCTGGACTTATTATAAATTAATGTGCTATCTGCCTCGCTGATAGCTTCACTGACAGATGGTCGCCAGGGACCAGTGGCACGGATCAGCCTGCCGGTGTTCCCTGAGGCAAAAGCGGTTTCCATTTCCTTAGCTATTTCCAATAACCAAGCCTCACGATCAGTCTTTAAACTACGTTTCAGCTTCCTACAGATATCTCTTTTAGACTTATTATGTGAACTACCAGGAGGAATCTGGCTTCTAACAACTCCAGAGATTTCTCTGAGATCCAATGTGTATTAAGCTTATGTGCCCTTGTGCAGTATGCTACAGTACCTGCTTTCTGAATGGCCTGTGAGATTTGTGTCCAGCAGCTATTAGGATCTTCGGAGTGAGTACCACTAAGACAGCTTTCTAAGCTGGTTTGGTACTTATGCTTTACCGATAGTAAAGTCAGTTTCTCAACAGCCAGTCGTTGCTGTCGGTGGGGTCGTTGACCAGCAAAAGTAAGAACAAAACGACAAAACACCAATGCATGATCTGAGTCCAAGTACATGCTCCAATCAGAACGACAGTTTTGAATGGAACCACGCCACCTGTAACCAACAGAGATGTGGTTTATCTGGGACCAGGCTTGATTCGGAGAAGGCGGGCGCCAAGTATAGCAATGACGTGCACGATGCCTGAAACTAGTGCTGGCTAAAAACAGAATATGCTCAGCGTACAGCTGCAACAATCGCCCGCCTCTATCTGATCGGTGTGACGCTATTCTAAACCTGCTACCCAAACGAGATCCGGCTTCACCAAAGCGGCCGACCTGAGCATTCATATCTCCGGCCAGAACGACTATATCAGAGCCACGTGTCGACCGAAGGAGAGCAGCCAGATCCGAGTAAAATGCGTCTTTGACACCGACGTCACTATGGTCAGCAGGAGCGTAAGCAGTCAATAGATAAATTTCTGAAAGTCTTGCGTCTAGAGCTGGTCTTTACAGAACCCGCCAAGCGGACGGCACAAAGTCTACTGTTAACAAGAATCTAATCTACCAATGCGATTGAGGCCCTCGAGTTCAGGACTATACCTACTCCAGCCTGACCTGTAACAGCGGCCGTGGAGTCACTCGAAGTGTATAACCAGTATCGGGTAGACAATGCGGGTGCTGTTAGTTCCATACGTTGACTACTGTCCTGGATTCTAGTTTCCGAGATACAGCAGACATCGACATGCAACGAGTCTAACGTTTGTGCAAGCGCGGCCCGTTGACCTATCTGTTTTAGAGTGCGAACGTTGAAGGCACCTATATTAATTCGCATTCTAGGTCTAAGCAAGGGGTGAGGGAGGCATGAAGCTGAATGGTAAGAAACGGAACTTACCGGCTCAGTGTTACCACGGTGAGCCGTATCTGTTGTGGGACTTGTGGAGTAACTATCAGAAATAGAGGTCGGGAGGGGCCTGATAACTAAATTTGATAAGACAATCGGGGAGGGGTCAGCAGTAGCATGTTTTCGCCTATCCACCCTGCTGTATGTAGCAGATAGGGCGACCCGGTTTATACTGCGAGACGGCCGATGCAGTATGGAATTGCTGGTTTTGTGACTATTCATGATTGTGTGTGGGCTGAGATACTGCTAGGGCGCCCAGACCTATACAGGAGAACGATTAGGGCTTTCAACCAAAGCCTTTGGCTCAAAAGCCTGTATCGCAAGGCAACGGGTGGTTGGTAGTGTACCAGAACTGGTACATTTTTCGGAAAAAGATGTCACCCTTTTTCCAACCCCCAATCTGGAGGACCAAGAGACTGGTTTGTCAGACCTCTACTTATTGGCCTGCTTGGCATGAATGACTCTATCGGTGTGGTGGCCACACAGTCCAGTTTAGCCCAAAGGTCATCGAGATGCGCAAGCCGTCACATTGCATCAAGATCCAGCCTGGTTGTGACGGGTATTTCTCGACTAAAAGGTGTGTTCGATTTGCCGAACCGATGCACACTTCCAGAATCGTTTGAATGCACGAGTGTACGGAACGAGTATGTGAACACACCACCAGCACTTTATTTCTATACTTTGGTTGAGGTTACGGTTTATGATGAACTACCTGATAGGTTCAGCATCAGGGCTGTTTACTTCGACCATCCTTGTCATGTACGTAATAGTGATGGACTGCCTATGACATTCACAAAATGCTGGTGTGCACTTTTTACCCAATAGAAGACTGAAAGATCTCGACTACGTTGTGGATAAGATGTCATCAGATTCAGCCAGACAACTGGGTACTGTGACTGGAGTTGCCGTTGGTCCTGACAATCGTTCATGAAGTAGTAGATGGATGAATAGGTGCAAACGTATAAGAGTTGCAGAACAGAGAAGATAAAGAAAAACTTCAAGAAGGAGCAAAAAAGGCAGCATTACGATCAATCAATGTCCACGGTTGATCTGGTGATGGAGGTCGTCATGTGGTAAAGTGACGTCCAGGGAGTCGAAAATTAGCATCTGCCAGAGGCGGGATGCCATAAGCACAAATATGCGACTAACCTTCATCACTGTCCGTTCGATGAGCGCGGTAAAAGTACGGACCACTCAGGTTCGACAACATCTAGTCTGTCTACCTGAGCGCACAAGTATCCAGCATGCAGAACAATGTCCATGCGCCGCGCAAAGTGCAGGAGTTATTGAACTGATGATAAAACCAATCTTTGTGTCTGTACTTCAGTATGTGGGGGCATATGCCACAATACAAATAGTGTTCACGTAGGGTCCACTCCAATGCCCCTAATCATGCCTTCGTCAGACCGCCCCAAAACGGCTGTTGACGGACAACCAGTCGGGCAACACTTGGTCTGCGTATGCACGTACGGCAACTGAAACACCGATTTGGCCAGCGATTTGAGCAACATGGCTATCAGAAAAGATCACACGGTGCGGGTATTGTTAACTAGTCGAAAGAGATTGAAGGTGTAGTACTAGGCTAAAATCCCGAGGCCGTAGGTGACCAAGGCAGTCAACATTTATGATGAGGGTATACACTGTTCATGTGAAGCTATCTGTTGGCCTATCTGTATTGAAGATGACAAGTGTCAATGGTATCTCAAGGGCGAGCAGAAGTTTGTGTCGTTCTGGCAAAGACATTACCTTGGTGCCTGGCGCACCATTATAGCAGCTTTAGCCTCCAGAGTGCAGAAAATGGAACAATTCTCCGGTAAGTGATTGAAAACAAGAACGGGATGCGGAATGCTAACAAAAGGTGGGGAGCGCTCTCAAGATGAAGTTAGCAGTTTCGAGTCCAGATTTCTGCACGATCACAGCAGAAGGGACATCTTCAACGATGGTGGCACCGTTCGTACTGTTTCAGATTGGTCGAAAAACGATCTATAGGGAAACATGAGGGTCAGCTGGTGATCTAAGGCAGACTTCCAATTAACGAGGCAACTGCATCGAATCTTGCTGTTTTAGAAAGTACTTTTAATAACACTGACGTTGAGATTTTTCTAACATCAAGCTGGTACGTCTACCGTTAAAAACTCAATCAATCATTTTCAGTTTTGAGCCATTAAAAGCTACCTCTGTTCTGCATAGATCAATGCACGTAGCCTACACAGCGCAGCACACTGAGTGCGACCACAAGCATGTTGACGGGTGCTGTTGAACTGTTTGGAAAGCAAGGTTCAAATAGTGGAAAGAAGGTAACGATGAGGATTTTCGAACTGACATCAACACGTAGCATAATTGTCGAAACTGATACGCAATAAGTTCGTGCCACATGAAGAAAATATATGAGACATGATCTGCACAGAACACCGGGTCCAGTTTATTTGACAAACAAAAACATATAAAGATATGATTCAGTCAATCCTGCTCCACACGTATCGTGTTAGAAAGAGAAACATTTTCCCAAGAATTTGTTCTAATTGCCGAGAAAATTGGATTTTCCTACTTCGGAAATTGGAGTGCCCGCCATTTACTTCAAAATTCGAGTTTGGCGCTCGCCTCTGAGTGGTACGTTGAGTGGCTCAGTCCCAAGGTCATACAAAACCTATAAATATAGCTGCTGTGCACCACTATTTCATCTTCGGTCTGAGCAGCGAACAAAGCCCATTTGAAGGCCGTCTTTTTCTTTACTTGTTGGGGGGGGTCCTAAGTCGCGAGAGGTGGATCCCGATACTTGCGATCTGTTTTTTTGTCATATTGTGATGTCATTGCGTTTCGTTCGTGATCAAGATACTGCTTGTGGTTCTTTTGTTCGTTCCTGTTTTTCCTCTCAGAAGATCGTAACACCTCGTCGTCAACATCACTATTGGAAACAGTATATGAAAAACTAACATCAATGTTTTACTGTTATGCAACCATGTCATGCAACAGGTCGTGTTGACCTGCAGTTTAGAAGGAGTCAGACAATAAGACAATACCTAGACGCTATTTGTAGACCGCGGACAACAACAGACAACATTAACTCGAATTAATAAGAGGGGTGCACGGTAAGCTGAACATTCAGCGTTTACATCCGAAGGTGTTTGCTATCGTCAACAGTAATGAGACACGTGGGATAGGTGTCATCAGGTTAACCCCATGTGGGTCAGAGTAGTAGAGCTAGTTCGAAGGTAACATGACTAACACAGGGTTAACTTCCGACATGCTTGCAACACCAACTAACCTTCAGATCGTGCGCATCGGATACCGTTAAACATTGGGCGAACGAATCCAAGGCTGTTTCGAGATAGCGGTCCGCGTCAGACGTGAGCGAATCCAGTTCTTCTACTTCGATCGCAGACTGGCGTTGGAGGAGCCGAAGAAGTCGACTGAAAACAGAAGGGAAATAAAGATGTGCGCACCAAACAAAAACGAGAGTAGAACTACACAGAATGATTTCTCGAATGGTGGGGAACAAAGAATCATGCATAATGAAAAAACACTTCAGAAACTCTAGACATTGAGTGCACTTGGCATGAACCTGCCCATTATGTCAGGAAAAATAAGGGAGAAATGGCTAAAAATAAACAGAAATCCAAAGTGAGTAAAAGTCCAAGGGTGAGTAGAGTGTGGGCTATTGATCGGTTCAACAATGAAGAAAAGAGAACCGGAACATCCACAAACACACACATGCGACACATTAAGGGAGTTTTAGTAAAATGAGCACGAGAGATCTTACCTCTTTTCACCTAAATCAGTCAGACAGGTCACGTCGTGTTGTGCGTCGGAAAGTAGCTGTCGCCTAGTAGCAAATTCTGAAGATGACAAGTAAGAATCTAGAGCGACAAACTGAGCATCTGCAAATTGAGCCAAGCTAGCCAGTGCATCGGCACCTACTTCCACAGACCAATGACGTGAGAGTTTCATTGCCTGGGAAACAGAATACAAGAACGGAGCAGAAAAATGAATGAATCCAGATCACTGGGGGAGCAAAAATTAGTGTTAGTTGGTGCTCAGCGGTGACCATACCTATCTATCAATTATATGATCGAGGTTTTGAAATGTGGGTGTTACACACATTCTCACGTACGTTTGAAAATCCTGGCAGTATCCTGCCTTGAAAACCACAAAGTAGCAAACACCTTGTGAAGTGTAACCTAGAAAAACAATTTTATCTGCAAACTTAAGAAAAGGTCAACAGATTTTTGTGCTTAAATACTACATTAGTGCCCATCATCGCAATGTGGATGTTCATCGAACAAAACCAATCAATTATGAATTCAGGATTAACAGCTAGGTGGTCAAAGACGTCGTAGTGACAGATCTCTTCATATAAAACGGATTAAAAAAAACCAGACATACATACATCATTCCGTAAGGCTATCATCAACATACTGTCATTCAGAACAATGAGAGACTGTTAACAGAGCACAACAGCAAGTCAGAATAAAAAGGACACGTTGAAACCTTGACTGACACCTAACGAAAACAATTCACGATTGCTACACACGGGTATAAGGAGGTAGTATTGGAGCCAAAAACACTGAAAAAAAACGGACTACATATAACAGGGTCACTTGCAGACAAAGAACTAGCATGTACATATCTCTGCTGTGCAACACTCTGGGCACCCAGATCCAATTCAAAGCAGATAAAGGTTACACGGCTTCTTTGAGACATAAATGAACTAAAAATTAGAATAAATACCCGAATGTAGATTTAGAGTAACGAAATACGTAACAATATTTTGACAATGAAAGTTGTAATGAAATGATCCAAGAAGCTATTTACGCACGCAGTAACACGCGAACACATTATCGTACACATCTATGAGACAGTAGTATAACTCAGCCCCTATGCACGAATTTCAGAGACTGAAGTACGCCTGCGTTTTACTTTGAGCATGTCTGAAAGAAACGAAGGTTGGAGAGAAAAGAGCAATACGTAATCGGGAAGTATTTGCAAATACAAAATCAATACAAACACAACTTCTGGGCCGTGCAACTTAATAATACAATCCGGGTCTCCATGGCTCATACACAGTGGTTGGGACTTAGTGATCATCACTTACTGGCTCCAGATAATTGGTTAACAAATCTGCAGCACTCTTCGTGCGTAATTCGAACAGCCAATCACACAAGACTGTGATGCTGTGCACATAAAAATTGATCAAACCTCGATGAGTCATTGGACCAGTGTCTTGATGGAGCTGACCAATTGTCTGCAAACAAAAAAGAGGACTAACGTAAATGGATGAACAGGACGGACGTAGATACTAATGGCGTGAAGATCGGCATAACTGAAAATAGATCTGAGAATGTAGACAAGTTTGCAGACGATAAATAAATAGCTCAATCAACTTTAAGCACGGGTCGGATCGATGGGCAACTTGTCTGAAGAAGAAGTGACCTCGAGAGCAGAGCCGAACAAGAATAAGAGGATGGCGGATAACGTAGGTTTAATTAAATAGATATGATCCTCAGTATTTGGTACAAATATTTAACTGCTATAAAGGCGTGGTAAATAGTATGCCAAGTTTGTAAATAAAAGAGGAAACAAAGATAAGAGATAGCTTACAAAACCGTAACGTCTAAATCTCAACTAACGTATACAAATAGGCTGACGAGTTACATGTGAGGCCAGGGCGGATATGCAGAACAGCCCTCATGTAGTCTTTACTGTTCTCTACTGATAATTTGTTCTTACTTCACTGAAAACAACAATAAAACATACAGTCAGTCGATTCGATTAGCACCCACCAGTTCCGCAGCCGCAAGACCTGCTTGAAGATGATTAGCAGCTAGTCGTGGTTCTCTTTTCAGACGTTGAAGACAACTTGCGGACAAGATAGAACTCAACTGCAGCCACGCTTGATAAGCATACAGACCGGGCTTCAGCTCAGAGTGGTCTGACAAGAAACGAGCGATCACACGTTGACATTGATCAGCATTCTGCAGCCAATCGTCCGCCACGGCAAACTGACAAACGTCGGTAGCAGCCGAAGCAGCTCGCAAATAACACTGAGTGACAAGATAATGCGAACGAGCAACCAGTTGTTCATCGAGATTCGTAGTGGTAAACTGGGTAGCAAGCGACGAGGCTAGCCTAAGTGTACCAGTCACAAACGGCTCAACTGACTCGACGAGCGTAGCCGCTGTGTTTTGGGACGCGGAACCGTCGACGAATGACCAACCAGGTAAGGCCATCAGATAGATGAAGCTCACAGCCTCGTTGAGTAATGACAAATAACCAGTTCGAAGGGCTGTATCGGGCTTTGTTGAGAAGTTATTTGGAGTCAGCCGATTAGCAATTTCGGAAATGCGTGTGAACCAACTGATTTGATGGCTGAAATTAGATAGCGATTGGTGGTCCATACGCATGATGGGTGTGAGTGTATTCACCTCAGACATCAGGCTTGTGCTAGAAAGATAGAAGGAATAAGCGCGTCTTTATTGAAGTAACAAACTGTGGACAGATCGTCATACAATACAAAATGAAAAAGCACTACGACAACTAACACGACCTGCTTGAGTCGTTGCCTAAGAGATCGGCTACAGCAGTACGTTATTTCGAGAGGAAAACTGAAGTAGCACGCAATTAGCCTGTATGCGGCTAATCAGTGGATAGCTGAATTCATTGAGTTATCACGATAGGTGATACACTATTATGACGCTGAACAAAAGTGATCACTGAAAGAACGACTGATACTCACAACCATTACTTAGAAAAAGCCTCTTACAATGACCCTTACTCTATGCCTTTTTAAGGTCGATCCAAATGAGAGTGAGAAAAATTCCGAGGAGGGAATGTGCATCCGATGTTTGTATTGGACTCTAAAGATGACCGACAGTCATCATTGTTGGATGTGCAAGTTTACTTTCATAATGAGCCAGATCGCTATGGATCATTTAATTTAGGTCAGAACTACAAACAAGAGATGTCAATTCTCGGATACGTTGAGCAAAAAGTAGTCAAATTCAACGAAACCTGATTCTATCCGCGATTTAATGTAACAATAAACCTGTCCGTGTGAAATATCATTTTGTGTACCACAAAAGATTAGTCAACCTGAGAAATTGGCATCACAAAATTAGCTAGTGACATTGATTAGTAGTGAGGATTACTAAATTTTGCGGTGACAGAATGCAAAACTACATTCGTCGACGTCCTAACATCACACAGAGCACATATGCTAGACTAGCCAGATGTTAACTCGACTAAAGACAAGAGGGACTGATTAAGTAACAAAATCGACCAAAAACCATGTTATTTCAAGCTAACTGACCACAGATGAAGCACGGAACAATCTCAGTTACATCCGAAATGAACGCCGAGGAAAGAAGGGCGGAACAGGAAACACAACCAAAGGACAGTGACCGATATCAAACAGAAGGGGTAACGCGCTGCGACCAAAATTGATATTTATACTAGAAGATGGCGAAGATTACTTTATGGTGGACAGCACACATATATAAAATGTATCGGGAGTAGCAGAATAGAATTTGCAGTACAAACTTGGATCAATGTTACATTTATTTATTGAATGTACCGTTCGTAAACTCACAATAAGTAACAACTCATAATACATTTGTTCAAGACATCTGATTGATTCGTATTTTTGAACTCCATTGAAATGAACTACGCTGGAGGGAAGACTGGAGTGTTCAGGCAAAAAGTGGCGCTCGGAAGCAGTGCACACCGAAAATGCCTCGAACATGGTGAATATTTTGAAGTGAAAAATATTGGCGAAAAGTTCAATCACAAGAATGATGTAAAAAAGAGGGTTCTGAAGCGATCTCGCCCAACACCGAAATTATGTACGATTATGATGCATGATATCATGCACGGTACAGCGCAGTCCAGTTGGATATGTGCATCGTGACGGGGTTAAAATATAACTATTCTAAATCCAATAGATCAAGCCGAACTAAGTAATATCTAGTTGATTAATACGGAGCCAGTAACCACCAACGAGGTCATTCATGGTACAAATAATAGTAACACAGCGAGTATAACTAAAAGATGTAAGGAAGATAATAAACGCTGCCATATATACACGAAATCAAGTGAAATACACGGAATTAGGGACTTCGAACAGCCCTAGAAATCGTACTCGAATTGAAACCTACAACGCGAGTAATAAGAAGAAGACCTCGCACTAGTGCAGTAAGCTGTTCCAATTCGTGAGACAAGAAGCCGCATTTATGGATGTTCAACAGTATTAAAGAAATCATAGTCACTCATTGGCTGATCATATGGACACACAAAGTCACAAACTGAACGTTAATTGGTGCAATACGGAACAAAGAAATAAGCGAATAACAGAAGGTGTAATATTGAGACTGTTCGCCCAAATTGGATGTAGTATCTTCAAGGAGACGCTTGGATTGGTCCCTTGTTAGAACTCCTATTGTGTCGGGGTTTGGGTAAGCGGTGAATCGAGTAGATTTTCATCACAGAACACCATTGCAGTACAACTGAAACGTTGATTGGTGTCATTAAACCTCCACATTACACATCCATCTTCACAGACCCACTTAATTAGTTCCCATTTGTATTGTAGCTGTCATACATTTACAAGTTAATTAGAGCCTATTCACCAGGTCTACACTTCTGTTCCAAATTTCTCAATGGTCGGTTGTGAGTTCGTTGAGTTACCATAAACACCGTAGTATGTGCGAGGAATACCGCATTGAACTTGTGGATATGTATTATATAACACCGGGTAGCCGAGTCAGCTAGTTTGAAAGATTAATTGATTCGGAACAGGCTATCATGGTTCCAGTCAACATATATTCAAAGCGGTAAGTTTACTGTTCGCTTAAGTACAAATGCCAAATAGTATGATTTTGACCAGTCACTATCATCATCATCATAGCAGCCATGAGCCTGACAAAAAGGTGCTGTGGCTCGGGCCGCCACTCACCTCAACAGTGACGTAGAATATCCTGGAAGAAAACGTTACTGACAAGGTTGAAAATTAATAAAAGAAAACCCAGCGGAAGAACTAGAAATGGTATGGATACAGGTACGCCATTGACTGTGACACACCGCCATCTCGGGTAGTGTCTCCAACCAGCAGTTTGATTGATCACCAGGACCCCATCCAGGCAGGCGATACCTACCCACTTTGTTCAGTGGAGCAGTCAGGGTCTTCATAATTCGTGACCACGTTGTTGCTTGACCACCACGCGGTTTTACTCAACTGTTGGTGGCCTCAGCATATAATGCCCGGTACGGTAAATGATCAGATGACATACGGAGTACGTGACCTAACCATCGTAAGCTGTGCAACGTAATTAGTTGGCCAATTGATCGCGCATCCCGAGCGTTCCAGAATACGCGCCGGCGAACGGCCACATTGCTCACTT
>JTDE01000739.1:126203-141464 GCA_014338405.1 Paragonimus skrjabini miyazakii
GTCTTCGGGAAAGGGGCTAAGTAAGACAATGTCATCCGCGTACTCCAGATCGGTCACCCGAACGCCAGGAGGAAGCTCAACACAAAGCCCACTGTATTCCCGAAGTTCAACTCCCAGAATGTCGTCCACGACAAAATTGAACAGGAAGGGGGAAATCGGACACCCCTGACGAAGACCACTAGAAATGATAGACGCCCGAGACAGTTGTCCACAAACTCTCACCCTGCTTGCAGATTGAGCATACAGTGATCTCAATAGATTCACGTATTTCTCAGGTACTCCCTTGTGAAGGAGACAGCTCCAGTGAACGCTACGAGCAACTGAATCGAAAGCAACTTTTAGGTCTGGAAACACCACGACTGTCTGTAACAGTGCCGATGTTCCAATATCCGTCGTAAGGTGAAAATGTGGTCAACGTGCCTTCGACCGGATCGGAATCCTATCTGTTCTTCGCCTATCTGGCTTTCTCTGGGCTTAGTGAGCAGACGTAAAATGAGGCCAGTGAGTAACTTGGACACAACAGGCACTAGACTGATACCTCTATGGTTGTCACATTGACTTCGGGCTCCTTTTTTGAAAACGGGAATTATTGTTGATAGGCACCAATCACAAGGCACCTCTTCAGTCTCCCAGATCGTCTGGAGGAGTTTTGTCAGTTCTGATATCAACCTCACCCAACCATCCTTGAAAAGAGAAGGATAGAGGAGATCTGGTGCAGGAGCCTTATTACGCCTCAATAACTTGAGCTCCAGGACCACTTCTGCTTTCGACGGAGGACCGTCTGGAACGCAACAAATGACCATTCAGGTCCCGTCGTACACATGCTCTGGTTGAGGCCAACTGAACTGTTCTTCAAAATGTTTAGCCCACCTGCCAAGTCGCCGCGACTGATTAGTGATAAATGAACTATCCATTTCACATGTGGCCTCACTTACACCGACTCGACAACCAGTACAACCACGGATCAGGGAAAAAGGTCTTCTGCTATTCCCAGATAAAAAGGCTTTTCCCATCTCTTTCGATTGTCCGGCCAAGTAGTGCTCACGGTCTGCGCAAACTTTTAGTCAGCTTGCGTTCAAGTTCTCGACTGTAGTCATTACATTCCGAACCACGTGGGACCGTGCGACGCTTGTTCATGAGGTCTATCGACATGACAGAAATCCAGTTATGTCGAAACTGAACAGCTCCTCCGGAACATACCTGTTCACGGCATACATTCATAGCTGCGGCGATTTGTTCCCAGTGTTCGTTGGGATCCTTCATCTCACTCGAACTGGGCAACTTGTTCACCAAGACCTCCTGATAAACGTTCTTTACATCTTCTTCGCTCGAATGTCAGTTAAGTACCTTGCATTTACGAGAGTATGTCCTCCGGGCAAATGATAAAACAAAACGGGCACGCACAACAGCATGGTCCGAATCCAGGTGGTTGCTCCAAAAGGCACGACAGTCCTTAACAGAGTGGCGCCACCTGTAACTAACTGCTATATGATCCAACTGTGTCCACGGATGGGAAACATACGGAAGTCTCGAAGTAACACAGTGCTTCGTCCTGTGTTGGAATGCCGTACTCGAAATATACAGACCGTGGGATGCGCACACTTGTAGTAGTCTCTCGCCATTGTCAGTTCGTTGTGCCCGGACATCATCCGTTTCTCATCCGGAGAAAGACGACCAAGCTGAGCATTAGAATCGCCCGTTAGTATGATGATTTCTGATTGTTTGGTATGCCTCAGAAGGTCAACGAGGGCGTCATAAAACGCATTCTTGGTAGCATCGGGACAACTGTCCGTTGGAGCTTACGCCGATATGAATATACAACGCCTTTCTGATTTGCGTCGACAGACTTTTACCGATGTATTGAGTCTGACAGCGCACGAGCGACTGTTCACTGGGATCCAATCGAGCAAGCATTGCTCTGCTCTGGAACTCAGTCTCCGTCTCCGACACATAGCACACATCAAGTTCCAGACTTGATCACTGGTTAGTTTAGAACTTCACTTGCCCCAGTCATACGGTTCGAAGTGCAAAATTACAAACGCTAAAAATTAGGTGTATTGGTGGCAAAATTTAAGTAAAAAACTCACTGGAAAATTGCAAGCACGAAGAAATGGGCGACAGTCGGAGACAACCCGGCCGAGTCAGTTACCATTCACACCCCCGTGGCTGTACAATATTTTGAATCACAAAGTGACCTCTAAATAATCGCTACGCATGAGTAACTGGCAAAAAACACGGTGAGTTGATATATGGACATGAAAGAGTGCTTGCATTTCTAATGCGTATAAAAAGAACTTAGTACAACACATAGAGTATGAGTTTAATCCACTTCGCATGCACACACAGCTCAAGAATATGAATCGTTCGCATACCTTAGATCGTAGTTAAATGTTTCATTACGTCAATAAGAGTCAAACAGTCAGAACACGTTAATGCCATGATACTTATCAGACAGACCAAGATGAAGCATACACTTAGTGCAACCAGACAAATGTTGGATGATTCCGAGTGGTAGCCAACAGGCCAGTCACCACAACCTTCCAACATGGATCAGCTAGACAGATTTCGGGTTCACGTATGGTAGAACATCGTGCACAATATGTGTGTTGCTCACTCTATCCAGTCATTACAGTGAGTCAAGGTTGTTCTCGATTGTTTCCAAAGCAGGAGAGCTACCACTCGAATCAAATGATGCAAAAATCATTGAAAATGTTATTGTTATCACGCACAACCATGAACACACACAATACTGTTGATTCTATACTGCATCGGCTGTAAATCGTTGACGAAGGGGGACCTCGCGACTCACAGAGTCGGTGGATTGAGACGTTAGGTGAGATGGCACCTAATCGGTCTCAGTGGCGTGAATGTTGTTATTTAGGCGAGTTGTCTGTGTAATGAGTGCATTTAACGACGCGGGGCAATGAAAACCTGCTGATGACGCCTTACTTTCACCTACAGCTTTGTTGTGTATTTGCAAGGTGTAGGCACCCTGATTTCGGACGCTTGAACATAGACGTAGCTATTTCTAGTAGTCAAGCCCCTCCTCTTCCACTTCTTAGTCTTTTTCTCTCTTCTTGTACAGAGTTTGCTTGGGTTTCCTTCATGTGAACCGCTGATGTATTGCTGTCCATGATGATGATATCCCCAAAATTGATTAAACTACAAAAACGTCAAGTGTGCCAACCGAATCGTGTGAACTGAGTCAAATGCGTTGCTCATTGTGGGTAAATCGATGTCAGCGCTGAGTCCAGATTACATCGCGCAAGGATGTCTGGGTTTTATTGGTCTAGATTGCACGGCTATACACGGAAGTCTATTATAGAAATGGATAGGGTGCGATATATATCAAACATTGCGGACCCCCATGCGACATGCGTTTTGGGATTTAAAACTCTTATTCTGGCGAACGGTGTGTGTGTCACCTGGCGAGAGCCAGGTTGTGACGTGTGTGGCCACGAATGCGCTGGACGCCTTGGATTAGTAGGTCACCAGCGTATTCATAGTGCACCGTCGGCGAAGAGCTGACGAGTACGTTAGGTTCAGGTAGCTCATATCAGTATATCCATTCGATTTTTGTTAATGAGTGCATCAACCAAGACAATGATTTTTTGATAACTAATTCGCTCTTCTTTTCATAAACTTGGACGTTTGCGATCTTCTACCCACTCTTTTCTTCAGCTTTATTGGTGTATTCCATAATGAATCGTTTGCCTGTTCTTTTCGTAGTCCAATCTGAATTCTGTTCTTCATTCTTATCCTCTCTGGAATGTAGTAACATTCACTCGTATACCGAAATACTTCTTGTATTACATTTTACATATCTTTCTTCTCAGTTTGGATCTTGTCATTGCAGTCTCTCTCCCTGTGTTTATTTTCTGAGAGATAAGGGTTTCCTTTTCGTGCTAGCCATTCAATTGGCTAACCAGCATTGGCTGGCTGGACACGAAGGCCTCACTCATTGGTCTTATTTCTTCGGGTTTACACCGGATACGTGGTGTATGAGTGGAACCGCAAGTGATGTAGCGTGAGCCAATTGAGTGATGGTTTGAAGCGCAGGCGTCCTTTGGCTTTGGTCACTGTGACAGGCTAATCCGTTTCGGATGCCGCCTACCGTGTCACCTAGTATCGTAGTGATGCATCGATCAACAGTTCGTATGGCAAAATTCCCGTTCCGTGGTTTATATGACGCCTGAACGATGTCCACCACAGAGTGGCATGCTCAACCAAATGTGATTTAGATGCCGCCAAGCTGCTGATATCTCATAAAGAACACGGAGAAACCGAGTCTTGAACCCGCATCCTAATCCTACAGTCAAAGTAAATACCGCCCAGTTAGGCCCAGACAAGTAGCGAGCAGAAATGGAGCAAGCGCATCCGTTGCATAAAACTTCAAGCCGACTGAACAGCCCTAACAACAAAGCTATTGAATCCATTAAAGGGGATAGTTACTATCTTCTACTGAAACAATCAGACAAATCTAGGATTACGGATAAATAAGTGGGGCTGAAAATTTAGATGCAATAATGTGGTCACATTTAATCTGATATCAGTGAGGCAATGATCAATTTGTTCACCTTATAAACGTCAGAGGCCTCATTTTTTTCTTGAAAAGACGTCTTCCTCCCGGAGAAAACGACTTTGACCAATCAATATGGACAGAAATTCCCAGAACAATCCACAAGTGACCTTCAATATTCCTGTCATCCACTTGATCTTTGACCCAATGCACCCATTGGTTATCCAGTGACTGTTCTTCAACCTTCTGAAACGACAGTACTTGTAGGCTATACACCCACGTGTTCGCCATTCTGACAACATAGCCTTGAGCATTAGAAGTAAAAAGGTGTTTTGGCGAACAGTCTGTTTTCGGTTATTCATCATCGTGCCAATTACACAACATTTTATATCATTCTGGTTGTCAAACGATCAAAATCAAAAGTAATTAGTCAGATAATTACGTCACGCGGTTGTGAATTGGACGGCAATTGCTTTTGATTTTGATCACTTGACAACAAGGATGATATGAAGTGTTATGTAATTGGCCGGATGATGAATAGCCGAAAACAGACTGTTCGCCAAAACACCTTTTTACTTCTAATGAACTCATGGGGCTATTCGAATCGTTGGAATATCCTTGATCGGAACACATTTTTTCCACTCGATTTCTGATTTGACTTGACATCGATAGGAGCGCCCCTGTCCGAAACAATGGTTTACCGTTTTGTTTAACACAAAGCGGGAAATTAAAGTTCAACCAGAATCCCATCTCTTCAGTAGTTGATCCAGCGTATGTTACTGGCGGTTACAACACAAATCCGTTAGCTCGATTTCAGCTTCCTGTTCGGACAAGGTTACGCACTACTAGTATGCTCGAAAAATGACGAAACCTTAGCTTGGTGGTGTGCCCTCAAAAGATATCAATGAAAAAGCAATAACTGAATGCGCGAGCCATATGAGCAATTTCAACTTATAATAGTTCAAATTCTCGGCTGATTAAAAATAGTTCGTTCACTGGCGATTATGTAGAGATACTGATTCAACCAACTGATTCTACACAACTAAATTATTTTTTAGTTGGGTTTTGGCTCGTTTTCATCTAGTTGGTATGAGTAGACACAGTTAATCTCGAATTGTCCGTTTGCACTGACAACGGTCGCAAGGGGTCGAAATGGTGATTACAATGCTATTTGATGCTCGCCTTTGCAACAGCAGCCAATGCAAACTGGAAATTTCAAATGGATTGTGTCCATCTATAGTAAAGAAGTGAAAATAAGCTACAAAACTGCATACAAAGCCCCCGTCACAATCGGTGAACAGAGCTGGTGGCCAAGCGGATTGGAGCATTGTCTCACAACGTGAAAGTTAGCTGGTTCGGTTCCCCATTCGAATTCCTTACCTGAAGAGTCCAAACAATGACCGGTCGTGAAGTGTCGGATTGAGAGTGAGCATCAAAAAGTAGTAGAAATAAACTGTTATTTACTACGTAACGTTGCCTGGTGTTGAAGTTTCAAAATTCCCAGTGGACAAAAATCTGCCGTAAAACTCCCAGGTCTCGTCCACCAAAACTGACGGCAGTTTAAATGTCCATTGTGTTTCCAAGCAAAAACCCCAAGATTATCTTACCTGTGTGTATGGACTCGTAAATAATCCGAACAAAGTAACCTTGAAGCAAACAACAACCATAACACCAACGACTAATTGTCAAATGTGTAACATAAACGGTTTCAAGCCTAAATATATACAGACTTCGTGATAAGCGTTGTTGAACGAAACACAAGTGCACATGAGCCTTGTTGTGTAAGATTATCAGATCATGTAGACCAGAAGGAGGACCTGCTACGTAGATGCACAGACGTGCACATGTCACTGAATGCACCTGACAGTTTACATCTCTAACACTGAGCATTCTAGTAATAGGAAATACTTGCAAAAATTAGAACATTCACTGACTCTTATCAGCAAGAAATGATAAACATTAACGGAAACTAGGTGTCAACACCCACCACTTCCAGGAGGCGATCCGTGCCACATGTATCCAATCATGGCGTTGTGCAGCTTCGACCAACCAAAACAATGTGGTCTCCAGACCATACCGAGAAAACGAACTATCAGAGGATGTCCCGTAATCAATCCTGGCGAACGTGGTGCTAGGAACGGGTGGATGCCGGAGTCCTCGAGGGTTTTGCGTATCCCATTGACCTAAACGCCAAGCAGTAGCTGCACGTAACTCTTCTAATCGTGAGTTGTGGTTGCGTGAAGTGTCTGGAAATCGATTGTTACACATGAAAAAGTATTGCAGTCGGTAAAATCAACGGAATCATTTGCGAAGCCTTATGGGTGAAAGATGGGAGCGTACTTAACGACTTTGCAGAATGTAGATATTACTATAACATAATTTCATGGTCTGAGCGAGACACGCGAATTACGGATACAACAATAAAAATTTATTTAGCAAAGTGGGAGAAACGCTAAAATAACCTAACAAAAAGTAGTTAATTATGAGAACTAGGAAGAGATTAAAAAAAATACGTATAAATGGGAGAGGAACAGTCCGACGGTCACCGATAAAAAGCAGCGTTAATGAGTGAACAGTCTGTGTGACCATAAGTGTTCAGAGAAAACGTTTTCGACTGCACTAGCGTGAGACAACAGACGATAAAGCAGACAGTAAAATAGTTCTTAATCACCTCAGGCAGTAGAGCCGTTATACAAGAAGCAGAATTCAAATAAAACAATTCGAGTGACCCACACACGACAGTGAGGTTTACACTACAGTTTCGCCGCGGCCATGAAGTACACTACAACACCGATTCAATCTTTCTCATACGATGAATCACCCAAAATTGATTCATCCACTATATTTACTGTAGATATTGAAACTGACTTATAGTATCGGTTTCAAATCAACGCGGCTTCACTTTTTACTAAACCGGACAAGCATCGAGATCCCTGTTCCCAGAGAAATTAGGTTATAGTAGGCATCACGGATACCTGATGTAAGGAGGAAGTGCGAGAGGCCGAATTGTCGATCCTTAGTATGGCAGTATTTCGCAGTGGTACGAAAATCGGTAAAGGGGGCGGTGTAGCTCTATATTTGAGATCGCACCTGATGACCTCAAGTACCCTTGACAAGGTGTTGCTGGATCTGCTGGAATCAGTCTGGCAAGTAGCTAACGTCACTCTAAACCTCACAAGTTTGATTGGTAGGATTTACAGATCGCCTTCTGTGCAGAGAGATGTCGATACGGCTTTGTACGACGCTCTGCGTAGAATATCACCTTCAGGTTATAATTAAACATTGACAAGGGAGGATTTTAACCACCTGGAGCTAGGCCTTACGAACCATTTATTCAGTACTTCAACGCTTCCCCCCGCTGGAGATTTCTTCGAGGCACTAATGGAAAATGGATTATTCCAGCATGTCCATGTACGAGGTGGCGAGTGTGCCAAGTACCGTTTTCTCTTGACTACATTCTTAACAATGCGGTTGACATGACACAATCTAAATGTCACAGCCCCACTTGATCCTAACGATCAATCAATATCTATAGCCTCGATGAGCACTTAGTCACATGACCCGAGGATTACGTAGCTGAACGTAGGTCCAAGGTCAAAGTGAACGGACAGCTGTCACGGCACTTTTCTGCCAACAGCGGCGTTCCACAAGGATTCATCTTAGTACCTCCGTTAATCAGTCGTTTCGTTCTTGAACTAACCAACAGAATCAAATAACAGAGATTAGTCTACGCCGATGACACGAAGGTCTGGCGAGTTCTAGAGTATCCGGAAGATGTGGTAAAACTAGAGAACAATTCAAATAGTCTAAACCAGTGGTTCATAGAAGAAAACTTGTTTAATGTCAACAAATACAAAGCCGTGAACATTCGTCACAAAAACGTCACGATTACCTTGACGACACAAAGCTGATCGTGTCAACTTGCGAACGAGACCTAAGGATCACGGTGACAGACAGTCTGAGTCCGTCTACAAATTATGCAGCCATGACTAAAAAGGCCCAAATAACTGAACTTCCTGGAAAGAATTTATGAGACCTTTCACCCCGAAGTGCTTCTCTCCACATTCTGTCCACACCTGGAAAAGAACATACAGGCTTGTCATTCTTATTTTAACAAGATTTAACTCTGGTTGAAAGTGTTCAGCGAAGAGCCACTAGAAAAACTATGGGGCTTAAAAAAATGCCGTACCCAGAAAGATTGACAGAATTACGTCGATCCTCAGCGACTTACGGACATTTCAGGTAAGACGATGACCTCGACCACTCTATGATTACCTTTTAACCCATCGCCCAGATGCAAGTAGAACATACCACACCTTTTTCCGACAGTCTTGGATTATGCACTACAGAAAAAGCGAAGTTATATCTGAAGTAGGACGCAAAAACCGTTTTCCGGCACAAACGACCAGTACCATGTGCTGCCGTTGGCTAGGTAAGTAGAGAACTATATCGCTTAGAATCGGCAGGTGTCATTAGCCCCACTAACTGTTCATAGTGGGTAGTATCGGCAGTTGCCAAGGGAAAGTCGAACGGATCACTTAGAATCTGTGCGGATTTTTCTACGGGTTTAAATAATGCACCAGAAACCTATCGGTATCTTCTTCCGACATTTGAGGACCGCTTCACAAAAAACTCACTGGTGGATGCATCTTTTCGAAAACTGATTTCTTTGTAGCTTATCTACAGGTTCAAGTCTTTGTTGAGCTAAAGTGAATGTCAACAATAAATACATATACAGGATTATATCGCCATAATCGACTACCATTTAGGGTAAAATATGCTCCGGCGATGTTTCGACGAATCATGGATACAATGCTTTCTCGATTAACATTTGCTGCCACTTATATGGACGATAACATAATCGTCAATCACAGTGCAGATCATCGTCACAGCCAACGTTACATCAGTGGTTCACACTGATGATTAACTGCCACAAAATCACGAAGAAAAAGAACGCCACATGGGACGAGAGGAAAAAAAAGAAGGGGTGGGAAATGGATCTAATAATTAAAATTAGCCACGTCTATATTCAAACATACAACATTAATGTGCCTACACCTTGCAAACAAATAACCAAGCTGTAAGTGAAAGT
The DNA here is from genome assembly GCA_014338405.1 of Paragonimus skrjabini miyazakii. Lineage (NCBI taxonomy): Eukaryota > Metazoa > Platyhelminthes > Trematoda > Plagiorchiida > Troglotrematidae > Paragonimus > Paragonimus skrjabini miyazakii. The sequence continues at coordinate 135,815 of JTDE01000739.1, forward strand.
AAGGCGTCATCAGTAAGACAGCTTCCTTACGGCTCTCGTTGCCCCGCGTCATTAAGTGCGCTCACTTCACATACAACTCGGCCAAACAACGACAACATTCACGCCATCATCTAACGCCTCTAGCCATCAACTCTGTGAGTCGCGAGGTCCCCAGCCCGGAAGAGGAAGCCGATCTACAGTGACCAACCCCTTTATGAATGATTTCATTTGTCTATTCTAAGTCATCATTTCTCCTCCTAGCACCTTCTGCCAGTCGGCCACAGCATCGAAAAAGAGTGCTCGGTGTGGCAAACGACTAGCTGGCATCCTCAATATATAACTCAACCATATAAATCTGTGCAAATGTAAGCATTGAACAACAAAACTCGTTTGACAATCAGTGCCAAACACCTGCTTTCTAACCTCCTCGTTGCTCACTCGTTGGTGCCATCCGATACGAGCCATTGAAAGCAGACATCGGTGGTCAAATACTTGAAGACAGTTCACGTCTTCTACAATGAGTGGCCAGGTGACACTGCCGTAAAGTAATACAGCCCTGTCTGATATACGCGACCCTTCAGCTTCAAAGAGACACCTGTTCTTCTCTGATGTTTACCTCTCGAGTTGCAGTGAGTCGACGAAGTATAATGGATGTCAGAACCCTAGAAATGACTACGGTCAAACTAATTTCCCCTATGCTTTTTATAAGTGTGTGGTTTACACATTTAAAAGAATTCACGAAGCGTGTGGAACAGTTTGGCTTTCACATTCGCATGGAAGAATGTTCATTTTTCTCTCGCATATCTCGTTACTTAGGTTTCACTGTTGGCTTCAGCGGACAATATTCAGACCCACAACACGTTAGCCATTCGTGAAATGCCACCATTCACTGATGTTAATACTCTTCAGTCATATTTGGGTGTGATTAATTACTGCAACAATGTATCGTATTGTATTGAATAGTTTACTTTTATGCGATTCTAAATGGAACTGGACACCTGAATGTTAAACTGCTTTTGAATCCTTACAAGAAATTTTGTCATCATCATTACTGTTAATACATTATGGCCCATCACTCAACATTACTGTAGCAGCAGGTGCGTCCAAATATGGAATAGGGGTTGTAATTCTACAAAGAATGAATCACATAGAGGTTTTCGTAATGCCTTCAGATTGACAAGGAAGCATTAGCCTTAATTCTCACTGTATGAAAATGTCATAAAATGATTCATGGCAGAACTTCTTTTTATTTCGGACCGATCATAAACCGCTATCAGCCATTTTTAACAACAAGAAGGGTATTCCTGTACACACTGCCAATCACCTTCAAAAATGGGCCACCACTCTTCTTAGTTATGACTGCAAATTAGAACACAGATCTTAATCAGAATTTTGGCACACAGACGTATTGTCTTGTTTAACTGCAGTACAAAATGAAACAAAACGGTGAGCTGGTTATTGCATCTACTAGTATTGAAAAAGTAGTACAGCGCGTGTTCACAGATGCTGTTGCACATGAAAAAATCACTGCAGACATGGTTAAAAATGGCTCTAATGTAGTTGATCCTATCATCCAAGTTAAAAACATTATGAAACACAGATGACCAAAAGGTGTTCGTGAACCGTAGCTACGCGGATTCGTTATAAGGCATGATTAATTGTCAATCCTAAATGAATGCCTTCTGTTCCGTGAAAGAATAATAATCCTGAAGTCACATAAATCAAAAGTTTCAAGAGAGTCCCATGAGGCACACTCCGGACTGACTAAGATGAAATCCATGGTACGCAGTTACAATTATTGGTGTTCCATGGATCGCGACATTCAAGAATTGGTTAGAGGGTGCAGTCAATGTGCGTTAGTTTCGAAACCAGTTTCACAAGTCGAGCCACAACCTTGGTCGTTCGAGAAAATGCCATACAGCCGAGTCCATATTGATTGTGCTGGACCAATCAATGACGTTTATCTTCTGATTGTTGTTGATCATGTATCTAAGTGGCCAGAAGTTGGTATCATAAGAAGACGGGCTAACTAAACCATCATTCGCTATTTGACGGGCTTAGTCTGTGGATTGGGTTTCTCTGAGGTCCTTGTTTCAGATAACTTTGCCCAGTTCACATCCAGCGGATTCTTTTGTTCCACAAATTTTTTTTGGTGCAACTAAGAATTCTACAGGCAAATGGTCAAGTTGAGAGATTTGTGGATACCGTGAAGCGACACATCTTCGAATACCCTAGAGATCGACATCTGAATGACGTCGTGGATTTGTTTTTGCTTAGTTATAGAATAGTCTTCAATCCAAATGTTCCGGGTAATGTTTCATCTAACGAATGTTTGCTTGAAAGAAAAATACGGATTATGCTGCTTAGACCATATTCTGATTGCGAGCCTCAACCAGCACCCAAGGTACAACCCCAATGATCTGGCAGAAGAGTCAACGTTGGAGGCATTGTGTATGCAAAGGATTTCAGAAGCTGGCGTGCAACATGGACTGCTGGAACCATTACAGGTTGACGGGGTCTGGTTGTTAATGAACTAAGAGTTGGAAGTGAACAATGGATCAGACAGACCAACCAGCTTCGCAGAAGATACGAACGATCTAAACGTGAAGAAATAATCCCAAGTTATCTCTCATACTGGCTGTTAGACAATGTTCAAGAAAACGCCGTACAAACAACACATACAATCACATACACTAGACGCCGCAGTCAGCTACCTGAGGTGATACCCTCATAGAAGTCGACGCTTCATACGATCACTCCAAATAGATCCTCGGAAGAAAACCTAGGATGCTCAAAATATTAGGGAGGAAGATGTTGAAGGCTATAACAGTCACCTCATGGGCAGACAGTGTTATCGATCGTACGTACGTTGATCTTGCTTGTGATTGGCTTAGAGCGACGCGCTTTGGTTTAGAACGTGGTCGAGCGCATGAGGCACGCGATGCTGGCATACGCCGTTCTAAGGCGTAGGCAGTTCTAGTTTATCTGGTTCTCTGGGCGAGTTGGGAATAAATCATGAGTAATGGAATAGGCAGGTTACTTGCGGACAGAAATGCTTCACAGTTAAGATTCGTTTGCACTGGAACTTACTGCTCAACTCTGTAGTTACGAGTGAATCGACTGTGAGTTTTAAAACATCGCTCGTTCGGCACATACGTGATAGGTGACCTGAATTACAAGTTTTCTAACCATAATTCTAGCTCGGTCCCACAAGCCATTAAATGCGTACATCTGAAGGAATGTTGACTCAGTGTGTTTCAGTGTTCGTTACCGATGTGACTGCAGCCAGCAGCATCATTGAAGTTTCTGTTAATTTATTCCCATTCACCGCTTCCCAACGCCTATAAACCGTCCAACACAATTTTTCACTAACCAGCACAAAGAGAAAAATGCACGAGCGAAGATCTCTCTCTTTCCTGTAACAACACATGGGCCTACGAACACAGTTCGAAAGTAGTGCACATCTTCTTGATGGATGATGAGTCTTCGTCAACATGCTTATGCGATGAGTTTGGCTTGCACTTCTTCGTTGACTCTACATAAATTCTGACCTGCTTAGCATCTATGGACAGGGTTTCCAGGTTGGACATCGTTCATTTGATTGTGCCTTTCGCATCCAGATAGTTTTCCCAGCCAGTCTCTTCCTATCCCATTAATCGAAGATGAGATGTAAATGTTTAGGATAGGCGACAGATTTAAATACAGGACAACAATAATGTTATATTCTGTCGCGAACGGCTCGAGACGAAATGATCTCAGTTGGGACGTGCATCATGGCGCTCACCGAAAGGCCAAAGAAGTGCACCAGATAGGACATATGCACGGACCGAACAACAAACCTGGAACATGTCATGGGGTGACCAACACAGTCGTCCATCAAGGCCGGAGCCAAGCTACTGAAGCCAGCTGCTGTGTTGATTTCATATATAATGCCCTATTAACAATATACGAAGAACTTTTGTCGTGCCTCATTGCTGAGTCTTTTGCAATCAGTCGGGATAGCTTGAGGTCGTATTAACCAGCGTTACAACATATTCCATCTTGCAATGAGCAATTTTAAACGTTGACCTAGTCCGAGACCAAAGGAATAAGTTAGCCATCGCGATTAGGGTAAGCTAGCCGCTCGTTTGGAAAACATGGAAGGTTTATTCATGGGTTAGGAGCTTGCAAACACGGCTGAAACCTTTCTAATATGAGATCGAAATGTTTTGCGTGTACTCTGTATCAATACATACTATCCTCGTGAAACACGGCCTATACTAAAATAAGATACCAATTTATTATCCATCTTTGATAGTGGTCAAGGAACAGCTGTTCCTTCAAATCTTTATAGATAACATACAGAGCAACTGCATATCTAAAACAGATTAGCAAAGACAATATCGAAACTAAGGAGGACCAAAGGATTCACGACATTTGTGTTTAGGGATGATTGCCGATAAGATACAGAACAGTAATCAACGATATTAGTTCGCCCGATATTATGTAACACCATTACTGTACTAAACAATGCGTCAGATTTATCGTCACGCACACATACAATATCATAATACATACAATATCATAACAAACACAGCCATCTGCAAAAAGGATTGCCCCGTTACCTGACACAGATAAATCACTGTGCATCTCAGAGCATTCAATCGACCAGGGCTGCTGGCTGGAGAGGAGACGTTGTAACAGATTGTGTGCACGCATACGTTGCAAACACAACGCCATGTCAGGAGTGAGCGGAGTGGAACTGAGAGGAAACGAGCGGTCGTGCCAGGCCAACAACTGATTCCAATTACCGAACATTTCATGGACAATCACGCTAGGGATAACAGAAAGACAGCCGACGGAGCGATTACCACGGCTAACGATTAGAGGAAAGAAAAGAGCTAATAACTGGGGGCGATCGAACGGTTTGTTAATGCTCATTCACAAACACGCATTCTTGTTTTGCGAATACCAGTTCATCGATCGTTGCACCAGGCACTTTTCCACTGACCTAAATTAGGCTGGGGGCAGTGGTCAGGTGTCCAGAGTGCGGTAAACGAAGGAAGATGGTGATACCAAGGATTGGATCCACAGGACGCTATTAACATGCTGATTGGGGCACATCTAACGATGATGACGGCAATTAGACAAGCTGTCAGGAACGGCATTTTGATAGCAAGAAAATACAGTCCCTTAAACTACGTGTAAGTTTTCTCTACTATTTCCCGTTTGCTGTGGAGCCTATCACAACACACTGGGTTTAGAGTAGGTTTAACCGATGCTTGGTTGTGATCCGAGCTTAAGCCTTCGTTCACTAGAAAAACCGTCAAACGAGCATCGCAGCAGATGGAGAAGAGTGAGGTTACGGCTGCGTGCCACTGTGCAACAATGGTGACGACCATGACCTCGGTAAGTAACTGTAAACTGCGAACACACTTACTTGGTTTCATTGAGCATCGGATGTAAATCTTGTGGGAACGAACTATTTTCTTCGCCGTCCACCACGTTGAACGACAAGGACGGCGAAAGTGCCGAGGTACACGGAAACAAGAAAGCTGCCTGCGCGGCCCGAAGTCCAGCCAGATCATTGAACTGACGACAAACGCCAAGCCAAATCCGACGGGTTCTCAACTGGCGGGTGAGCCAAGCAGTCGGACAGTCACTTGATAAGAAGCGGTAAGGAGGGAAAACA
>JTDE01000739.1:153008-165775 GCA_014338405.1 Paragonimus skrjabini miyazakii
GTGATGATGGACGCCAAATGAGCAGTGCCCAGAATGCATTTCCACATCCGGGACACAGAAGGATCTAAGTCAGACGAATCCACTGACTCTACGGAATAGGACTCTTTGAACGCCGAGTTAGTTGGAGATAGCACATTGTACATAACCAGTCGGAAATGTGCAACCAAACGCTGCACACTTGATAGGCATCGGAAACCTGCCTTTTGAGTAGGATGATCCAATAGATTGTGATCAGTTTTGTCTCGGAATGAGCCAACACCCGACGGAGATAGCAATTCGACCAACATCTCGGCCATCGACGATAAGCTAGCCAGAAAATCTAAAAAGAACAAGCGAAAACCGAACTCATTGCACTTTTCAAATGTCATTTAAAATTTTATACAAAAAATAACGAAATTTTTTAACGTTATGTGTCAACCAAAGTTGGGTAGTAGAAGGAAATCTTCCTATTGGGGTTAGAAGTCGGTAAGTTGTCCACAGCTCACTTTTTGAATGAACGAGGAAAGTCATTTATAGAGTAGACAGGTGTACGGGTTTATGATACGTGATGTGTCAGAGTAAGAATTCGGGTAACATGTCAAGGAGATTAACATACAAAATATCCCCTAACAGGTTTAATGAGATCGGAGATTTCGACATGTCTAGGAAGTCCTAATCGCGGGGGTTATCGATTGGAGTTAACCGATAGTAACTGTCTTCTATCGAGCCGATTGGGAAACCTGATCATTACTCACAAGCGAAAGTGGCTGAGCGTTCACATGCGATGATAATTCGGTCGTGCCTAATGTGTGGTCAATGACGCAGTGATAAACACGGTTGCCTCATGAACAGCGTGGCCGGAGATTTAGTCCCGGCAGTGGCAAGAATACGCACTACTGACGAGCTCGAATGAGAGACTAGTGCTTCTGCTGTTCGAAAGGGGTCGACTGGGAAGTCTATGAGAATGCGAAGACTGCGATCAATTATGGGTGGTGTTCAACTTGAGATATCATACAAAAGACAACCAACCACTCAAGAAAGTTAGCGGGAACTTGATGTAGCATTCACCAGTCATCATCACAGACAGCAATACATCAGTGGTTTACACTGATGCTTAACTGCTACACAACCACGAAGAAGAAAAAATCAAACTCTGTATGGGCTGTATTGCGTGAAGTCTTCAGTTCTACAAGTAGGCCACTCTGTCAAGGTCACTGTAGATCATCAACACTTCAACGATAAATCGAACAGTTGCAGCGCAGCTAGGCACACCTCACAAATTCTAATCACGGATGGAATAGGCTGTTCATCAAAGTAGCCAGTCTACTTTAAGTTACACTCATTTTCAACCCACGCAGCACACACCACAGCTAAACAACCTGATACCAAACTGCCTTCCAGATTAGATCAACAAAATTACTTCCGAAGCTTGGGGTCATGGATTTTGTCTGGCGATCAAGTCTCCCGTACACCCTCACAGGTTAGCTAAAAGCCATGTTTGATTTTTCCCTTATAGGTTCAATTACTTCTTGTTGTTTGCCAAACAGTTTGGGTGTGTAGGCCATCCTGTCAAGTAGCAGTCTAATCACAGTGGAATTTCGTATATGACCAGGTTGAATTCATTCTCTTCAAGGAATTTTAACACCCGATTGTTAACGCATGACTTTGTGATGTTTCTCACTCACACCATACTACATTTGTTCGATGCGTTCCTATCTTACAAACTCGTTAAGTGCTTAAACTATTTTTTTACATAAAGCATAATTAAGTATGCTTCGCTGGTGTTGCTAACCGTACAAGAAACGGAATCGTCAGTGAAGCTGTAAAACTATAACATGAATAGCTTGACATGCTTATTTTTTTAAATTTCCCTTTAAGAAAGGTTTCAAAATCTTTTCCCTATTCAAACATATAGACACGCTTTGGGGTAAGAGCGTGTAGTCTTGACCTATCAATCGATCTAGTTCACCACACAACAGCGAGCATCATAGTGATGAACAGGATGAAAATATAATCTTAACCAGGGTATTGCAAAACACCAGGTCGGACAACTAACGGAGAGCACGTCAGAAGGAAATCAACAGCTACACAAACAATTCGCCAATAAGTAATACAGCAGGTTGAGGACAGTATTGGTCAATAGGATAAATGAGATGACACCTTCAATCAGCCACATAAAACAACCCAAAAATCCAGCCACAAAGTGGGTACAAAAACAGAGGAACTAGCTAAGACAACAATTCGATGAACGCAGAGTTCAAGTTCAATCTGAAACAGTAGAAAACACAAACCTTCCGGATTCGTATTCAGTTGCAAACAAATTTTCTCACAAGCTTGTCGAAGTTCGTCAGGTGGAGAAACGACCATACACTGAAACTGGTCTAGTTCAAAGTCGATGGTGACGTCGGATGCATTCAATGAGATCCAATTAAGCAGTTGCTCGTTTAAGTGATCCAAAATCCAGCATTGATAGCGGGCAAGCTGAGGACAACGAAGTAGTCTTGAAGAGTTCAGGCTAGAGCAGTACAGCTTCATTTCCTGGAGTTGAATCGAGATGAGAAAGACATTGATGGATGCAGTCAGAAGAGAGAATTTCAATCGAATAGTCCGGTGAGAACAAAGTGAACTCTCGATCAAACGTTTGACCTAGGACATTTGTGCAGAACGAACAGAATTCAATCCCACACGTAATCAATCATGTCACATTGTAACGCTGAAGCAGCTTACGAACCGACCAATAGCCCGGACTACGTTAGGAAGGAAGCCATGTAAACACAACAGTCTTGGAGAAGAACTTTAAGGATGACGTATTACAGATTGAGGCAGTTTTTGTTAACTTAAGTCATCTCTGGTAGTAAAAGATGGTCATCTTAAGGCTCAAGGGATGAATTTAAGGTAATTGTGAAGTCGATGTTAATTATTGACAACAAAATGTTACTGCTCTGAAATGGGAACACGTGAACCTCCTTCAAAAGCTCGACCGTCGATATCTGCGTTCAATCGCATATACTGGGTGACCTTAACGAATAAAGAACGATGTGAATAGAAGATAGAGTTTCGGTAACAAGGGTCGACCGAATTCATTCGTCTTCAAGGATGCATATAAGCAAATGGTTAGTCATCCCTCGTCTTTAAGGCAGGGGATCCGGTGAATTAAAATCTTAACAAAGATTGTAAGTAGTCGATTTTGACAGCGTAAGTGTTATTGTTGTGTGAGCGAGTTATCTGCTAATTAGAGTCAATCAATGAAGCAGAATAATAAAAACTAAGAGGAGGGGAATCTTTGCAGATGCCACCTCACTTATTCAGTTGCCTGCTTGAAAGATGCAAGTACGCAGATGATGACTGGTTAACTTTAGATACAAGGTTTATTAGGGGATAAATCCTATTCCTGATGCCTTTATTTCAACATCAAACGAGAGCTGTTCTTTGCGTTAGAGTCGTATTATAGTTTAGCATAAGCAATATCTAATGATTCACTGAAATTGAAGATCACTCCATACACTCCACGTAGATTTCAAAAAAGTCGGATATAATAAAATAGCTTAAATTTGACTTGCTTCCCATTTATTCTCTACCACTTTGGTGTTTTACTTAACAAGCTCTCATCTAGCTATTTTTCCCAAATTGAAAGTTGCACAAAATGGGACTTCTTTGTGGATAGCAATAACCATAGCGGAAACAATCACCAGCAAGACTTATGTAGCAGAAAATGAAATAAAATTTGGAATATCTGGCACATCGAAAAAATATATTAAACAATATTCTATACTCTACTGTTTTAGGGTGAATAAATGAGCCACACGGAAATATAGGTGATTTTTAACTGAAAAAAAGCCAGAAACATACTTAAACGCTAATTCTAAAGCTGTCATACCCATGTTTTATCCACGCAGACAGCATGAGAAGCAGTGCATAATGTTAGCGAAACATGAGGGTAAATCAACCTAGGACGAGGAATGAAAAATAGTGGAAAGAAGTAACGAAAGCTAGATATTAGTTATGTGTCAACACAATCATGTACAAAGTAGACCCTACTCGAATATAGCGGAATCAAAGTCCTGCCTCCAAACTGATTACGGAAAGAGGTACCAGTACTACGAATCCAACAACTATGCGAGCACTAATAAAATTAAACAACGTCCTAACGTCAGTCGCTATGTAATGTGCCAGGCGTTTATAAGAACGTGGGCACCTTAAGACGATAACGAATTGTGTACGTTTCGAAATGTAAGCCAATTAACAAGCGACATACATAGCTTGTTGAAAACAAGTCATTAAGAAGCTCCTAGCTGACAGATCGATGAGACACATATTTGACATATGTGGTATCTCTTGAACTACGGTTGGAGGGCAGCTTTTCCGATACTAAACAATTGGTGACATCTGATGAAGGTAGAGAAAGAAAGATGCCTTTCATCCAAGGCTGATAATAACCGCCCAGTCCAAGTGGATGTACCTGTCTTTCTTGAAGTGGATACATGCTTCCAACCGATCGCGACTGACCACATACCAGAAACTGGACCGCATACAGTCAAAACACTGGATGATAGCGATCGAAAATGATCAGCTTACATGCATAGTCTACGCAGACAGGTAAGGCCTCCGAGCCACGCATACCAGATAGATTGTACATAGTCGTTGAGAACGCTATCGCAAACTGAAAAATGAACGACTCCTCTGGACCAGTAAGGATAAATGTAGTCACGTAAAAAACGTTGAAAACTGATGAACAAATGTGATCGGGAAGCGCGAAGTGGTCAACAACATCAATTAATATGAGGAGAGTGGCGAGACACTGAGGAAAAGCGAAAATGTTAACAGTCATTAATGTGTTTTGAAGCAAGCCCAATTTTCAGAAAGACATGACTACACATTACTCATCTGAAGGACTACGGGCATTTATACCACAGATTTGACTTGGGGTGACTGAGGCTTCCTTCACGTATTTTATAAGCCATACAAATCCAAGTGATCAACACGAGAGCAATATCAAGTTCTAGCTAGTTCCTCGATAGTGACACTGTCAATTATGCGGCGTCAGGTTCGACCCCATTAAAGCTATCCAAGTTAACAAGACCTTAAGTTCAACGAAAACGTTGAAAAGACTAAGACTTTCAGATATTGCTTGTTTTTTGATCGGATAGGATTTCATCAGTTTTCTGCATTTCGATGGGTCGATGTTGCACACGGCCAATCAGGCTCTCTGATTTTAATATCAAATGTGCTCTTCACATTTTCGGAGCAGCCTGACAATGAACGGTAAGTTCTGTTGACGGTAAGTTTTAACCTTAAAGATAGAAGCTTCATTAGACCAGAAAAAATAATTACAAAAATGTATCCACAGACGAATCGTCTGTTTTAAAAGCGAAGCGGGGCCGATACAAAAATTTACCGATTGCTAATAATCTGTTGTGAAACTATGAATTCACAATCGGTCTAGCAAATCTGATGCCCATGTTATGCCATTATCCGAATTGCGTGATTGTAATAAAACGCATTAAGCAATTTCGTTCCGTCTGCTATCGTAGTGGGCTGTAGCCTGCGTATTGGAAGACCGAATGGAACATAGGTATAACAATCACATCTTTATACTCTGAAAACAACACACAAGATGCTTCTGTCTACGTATGAGGAGCATGCCAATACGCAGCCGTACGATGGTAAACAACGTAACACCCGTAAAGGCGCCGATGAAGCACTTTCGATTTGGAATAAACTATTTTGGCACAGGTCAACTATCTCGAGAATGAGGGGTATGTGTTTTGAAATTCGTGTTCTGAGTAGGAACAATATCAGCCGCTAGAAAATCATGGAGATTTTAATTGTGTTCCATTAACACTAACGACAGTAGTCAATGCAAAGCTATCTTGGCATCTCAGACAAAATATAGAACCGAAGACGTATACACGGAAAAAGAAGTAGCGCTAAAATAATCTGAAACTAACCTGAAGTAAATTCTCTCGACCACACGTACATAATTTTCTAACAGACTGCTGATATTTGGCGAAAAACGCACAGGCATCTGGTGGCACATGAGCCAACTCGGTAGGGAAATTGGGTAGTTGGCAGACGGCCATCTGAAACTGAACTGACGTTTCCTTGGGGTCGAGCAACACATCCAGAATGGCCGAAACCTTGATCAACGGTGAGGAACGGTAGGATATTTGAAACAAATTTCGAGGACAATTCGGAGGTAAGCAAATTATCGGACGCGTACATTTAGGGCGAGAAAGATTACGACCACGATAAAAGCAAGAACATAAAAGACCTCGAAAAGGATGAACATAGAAGTGAGAAGACAAACACTGGTAGATACTATCATCTCGCATTGCCTCTTCGGTAAAAAACGAAAATAACCAGGAATATATATATATATATATATATATATATATATGACAAGTGGGGTGAGATGATGAAATAAAACAGAAGACGGAGTGGAGGACAGTGTTGAACTATTAGGTATACGGGATCAGCCCACTGGTTCTCCTTATCATTGTTTGGTAGTTAGTATTTAATACGAAATGCTGCCAGTGCCGCCCTCTTATTGTTATGTTCAAAGTTATAAAGTGACCTAACTGTTCAAAACTTTTTGATAAGAAATGAAGGCGATTGAAATCTTTTTTTAAAGTCAGAACAAAACGCATGGTGGCATACAAAATCGGTTGTAACCTGGACAAATAATGCAAAAGATCGGGATGTAAATGCAACTAATGTTGACGGATGATGTAACCGTAAATATCGTGGTTTGGTAAACAGCTGCCCACATGAGATAATGCGATAAACTATGCCGAGAAAATACAAGAATATTAGGAGCAACTGAAAAATAGCACTCTATTGTAGTTGATCAAACCAAAAGAATATGGCAAAACCAGCAAACAGAAAAAGAACAAGAGAACGGTTCAACCGAAAAACCAATTCGAACCGACAGGTATACAGGAAATTTCATTTTTCACTGAAAATACAGACCTTGTGAGAAACTCTAAAAGTTTGAACCTAACCTCCCGGATTTTAATTCATGGCAAACGTACTTTTGCGAGCAGTACTTCTTTGTCCAGATTCTGATCATCGAATGGCAAGCATCCGTCAGAGGCCGGACGGAAAAGGTTGATCACAACTGCGCTTAAGTGGTACACAGTGGCATGGTGAAGTGCAATTTCCATCTGCAACAGACAATGACGATTGAAATAAGGGTAGTTCCACACATGTAAATTGGCATTATCAGTGTATCATTCATGAGTATATCACTAGTAGCTATTAAAAACCTATGGCGAATATACTTCGAATCGAGCTAGTTTTTCAAGCAAGTAATCACATTAATATCGAAGTAACAGAATCTAGGTTGGTCGTGGCAAGATCCATGATCAGAATCAAGTGCACGGAAACGTGTCAGATATACCGGTCCTATCTCAAATGGACATTTGTACACAGAGAATAGAATAATAACTAGCGGTGATCACATGTTCACTTGGACTCACTTGAACATCCCGATCAGGGCCGGTATGCGTACGAACGTAATTGACGAACAGTAAGTCGAGTGATGACAGTAGTTCAGACACAATGGAATAGCTGCAGAAAAAGTCAAACAGACAGACAGAGAGAAAAAAGGGCGCATAGTATCGGAAAACAAATAACGGGTCATGAGTAAAGATGAGAACGAGAGAGGAAGAGTTTTACAGACAAGATGTTGTAAGCAAATGGGATAGTATGAACAGAAAACCTGATCCATCCAACATAATAAACATTCTGATGTGTGTGCAGTAATTAGTGAACAAACAGCAAGTTTATGTTACAGATGTTGTTTGGATAGCTGGCGTATTAGCACGTCTGCTCACGAATAACAATGATTCGATTATAAGATTAAATATGCAGACCATAAAAGCAATGATTTCGACAATCTCCGGTCCCGATTTTTATAAAAATCAACTCCAAGACAAAAGCACCACAGAGTGCATAAATTCGTAATAAGTTAGCCGGCTGCTGAATTACTCGCAAACGAGAATCAAGGGGCTAAGACTTAACAGAAAATTTCAAATTCCGCATAATGGTGCAGACCACGATCAAGTAAAAAATGTCTATGGTCTACTAAAATTTTCATGAGGTAATACCAAGAGAGGTAAATGAGGCATGAATACAAAGCTGAAGTTTTTGTTACGGGAGTCGGCTAGAGACCCATAGGTAACTGAACTGACAGAATCAATGCGGAAACGCTTGTAGCAGGCTGTCAACAACAAAATAATTCATGAAAAAGACCAAATGGGTATACATAGATTGAACATCATTGACTGGATTTAAAAGTACAGTGGCAGTGTCTCCTGTCAACGCGATCGAATAAGCCGATCAGTACTGACTAGCGAATGTGGCTGAGCGTTTGCATATCCTAATTCGGTCCTTCTTCACGTAGGGGCGATGACGCAGTTGTCAATACGGTTGCTTACTGAAAGCGTGATCGGAGTTCAAACCCCGACTATGCACAGGTGACGAGCTCTACCAAAAACAAAACTAAGATTCAGGGCATCTGTCTGAAGGAGGCTGACTGAAATATCTACGGAAATGTGACAGTTGTGTGCAATTTGTATACAACCAAAATTGCCTGCTGCTTACCAGTAATCAGGCAGGTGTCAACGTGGTTATTTCAAACCCATTACATTAATAACCTTTACAAGAACCTTCCAAAAAGATTTGTACATGTCGTCACTTTTTGTATTTTATGTAACAAAAATCCAGTAATCCTTTGCAATCAGCGAATGAGCATTCATTGTTATACTTTTACGAAACGCTTGTTGTATTCGATAACTAAAAGAGATATTTTGGAAAAAAAGAATTGAAAAATAGAATACGGTTCAGCTCAATTCGACTTAAACTGTACTGTAAAACTTACGATGAGGAAAGTTCAATGGAAAGCAGTTCCAAATGACCGACAACCAGACGCCAGAAAGCAAAATTTTTAAGTCCAGAATGACAATTCTTTTGCGAATACGATGAAGATGGGTGGTACAGAAGTATAGTCACCAACGTTGAAACAGCGATCCAACATGAGTAACGAACACGGCGCGGCAAAAGAATATCCCCTTGGATATTGCCTGCGGATGAGACGCTTACAGGTGCAAGCCGAGCAGCCAGTTCAAGCAGGTGTTCAACGACAGACTACACGTAATAATAGACGGAATAGGAATGGTTGCTACAGAAACACTTTGACAGTTACACAACAGTATAGTATGACAAAACAATACACAAAACAGCAGTCTATTTCTTCGGAATATTCAATGGCACGAGCTGACTACCAAAAATCAAATTAAAATCGATAAATGAATAACCGCATCAGTTTTAACAAACTAGACTGTGCGACCTAGTTATGTATACAGTGATGCCACCTATACCTACTTCTCCCTCAAAAAATGACCACTATCCAGCCAAACCACTTCTTAAAAAACGGTACAAATTCAACAGAAAACGCACGATAGTGAAGTCATTCCTACAAACCCTAAAGCGATCAATTTTCGAATGTGCAACTCGGCTATGACAACCGTTACTACGAGAGGGTGCATCATGTTCACTAGTACGTTTCGGGCTAACTCACGCCGCTGTCAATTTTGCGAGGGTTGAAGGCTCAATTAGTCCTATGGAACCATGTGGGAACAGAAGAGCGGGAGTTACTCCAAGGGCGGTTGTATGACATCGACGTATACGTATTATATTTAAGTATATACTAGCAGGCGTACTATAAGCTCGTGTTTAGCCCGGCCTACATCTCAGCGCGGTCCTCATCATCTACTACAACGCCAGGCCTTGGGAAAGCTACGAGTTGAGATTTCGTGCGAGTCACAAGATGACACAGCTTTATCTCACTGGACCTGAACTATGGTAATGAGTTTAGGTATCGCCCGCTTGTCGACCGTTCATCTTGGGTTATGTCTGCAACAATACACCATAGATTTCACGAGTAATAGTGAGGTCAGTTCAGATTAAACCACAGCAGTTCACATGTGTTTACAATCAAGTCACATCAGGCCGAACCTAACTGATGTTGAAGGAAAAAATAATAGTTTACTCGCGCATAAAAGGGACGTCAACGAGGCATATAGCCAGTTGGGTGAGAACTGGTGGGAAAAACGAATAAAAAACAAATCAAGTGCATGCGTTAAAAAAGGAAAGAAGGTTCCACATCTATGAATATGTTTTATAGTGATTTGAGTGGTCGGGTATAACATGTATACGGTTATCGAATTTACAAACCTATCTGCTCCAAGCGTATGCAGTTCGGCTTATCGGGTACACGACTCAGGTTTCAATGCTTGATGGCTCAATTGGTAAAACGACTAGATAAAATAGCGGTGTAAAGATGATATGGTAGTACACAGACGTAAAACATACCGCGCACACGGATGCACACTTGAGACAATTTCAGAACTCTGGGCTTCGGATCAATGCTGACACGTCACAAGTCAGACGGCCAACGGTGGTGCTATTGATAAGCAAGGTTGGTAATGATGAATTCAGATCATTGTCAAAGAAGATATTGGAAATCAGAGGAAGTTTGGCTTCGAGTTCCAAGTGCACACTGACAGTTTCTGGATCTAGTGGAACGCTTTAGACGTTTCCTGAGAAAAATTTATTGCACGACTTCAATACTGAACGAAATCCTCGAAAAGAACAAAAAAGTTCAAATGAACTGACGATGCCCGCAGAGCGTTCACGTAAATTCAATAGGAAATGAATGAACAACGACTGATGCTACAGCTCTCGGATACAAAAGGAACGGTGAACGCCAGTGATTGTTGAATTGAGACATTAGTCGAACTGAACGAAGGATAATTGAATATGCTAGCAGATTTCGAACTCCAGCGAACTGTTTAGGGATCGCATGGACACTGGAGGCCATACCTGCTGGAGCAACAGTTTCGTGTAAAGACTGGTCAACATCTTCTGGAGAGGTTTAGGACAGGAAAGGACCCGAAGTAAATCAGCCTGATGGGCATCGTGCCTACTGAAATTTGATTTCATTCGGCTGCCGATCACAGTATTACAATCCTGACCAACGTAAGCTGGAAGGACATCGCCACTGGGCCCTATTTAGCCGACTGAATACATATGTATATCAATCCAGTTGGGTCGAGTTCCAAGCTGCGTAATTGTAGGAAAATATTGCAGGACACAACAAGCGGCACCTGTTTAGTTCTACCAACTTCGGCCGTACTTACACGGAGAGTGGCTGGAAGGAGAGGAATTTCTATCTCGAGCAAGATGATTGTGATCCAGAATAGCAACGTTGGTGAATTTATTCACCGAGTAAAACATCGAATAAATCAGCCGTGTATTTCAGACTTGTCCATCTAACTAAAAAGACGATGAGCAGTCGGTCGGCAGGGGGAAAAATGGATTCGCCAGGATGTAATCCCAGACAAACTGTGCAGGGATGCTGGGCTGCTACAATTTCCTTCACGTTACCACTGACGTTAGTCAGAAGGGAGTGGAAATATGTATCAGTTTGGCTGCAAGAGACATCGGAATGATGCCGAAGCGGGCACCAAACCGTCTCAGGGATCACATTCCAAACTTTTGACAGTTCCTTAGTCACCTCCTCACCTGAGTCAGCGTCAATAAACAGCGAAGTCGGTTTATAATTAACACGTCAACTCAGCTAGACAGAAAAAGCAAATCTGGCGAAATCTGTACAAGATAAGTGTGTTAGCAGCTAAACGTGAATATGACTGACTGGAACCATATACTGCACTCTATATTGGAGACGCTTTTTGCGCTTAGGAAAAACAGAAAATTTCAAACGCTACCTAAATAACTGGACATGGCTGCTTGTTAGAAACAATGTTTACTTGAAAAAAACCGACACCTTGAACGAAAAGCTTACACTAAGGTCAGAATCGGAAGATACAAGAGAGCACACCATTTGCACGTCATAAAAAAACGTAAGTGGGCTGAAGTCTGGAGTTGCCAATTTCAACAATTTCGCGATGTGAACGAGGCATAATAGCAGTTGTTGAGAAAGGGCAGTCAGTGATTGAAGTGCCGAATCAGTAGACACGCGATCGGTGGTTTCTCTTAGCGCCAACATTCGTAGAATGTGTTCAACGATAGAAGAGAGGAAGACATCACTGTGAGTAGCAGATTGAAGAACCTACAATAAAGTGTAAGTAGGCAAACATATACAGGATAACTACGAAATACGGCTAAATTCACAGTTGTACATTCGCTGAAGAACAACGATTAACGCTTACACTAGAGCACACACGGTTGGGTCAAAGTGAACCAACAGCGCCGAGTACAACAGTAACTTCAATGACTAGATGTTTCGGTAAAAAAATGGGCAAGCTACTCTGGCAAACAATTTTGTGTCTAGAACGAGGCGTGTATTACCTCCGAAACAAGTGTTTATGAGCCCGGTGTTGTCATTATCATCATCATAACAGCCATGAACCTGACCAAAAGGTGCTGTAGCTGGGGCCGCCACTCACCTCAACAGTGACGTGGAATAGCCTAAAAGAAAACGTTACTAAGAAGGTTGAAAATTAATAAAGGAAGACTAAGAGGGAGAACTAAAAATTGTGGGGATACAGGTACGCCATTGACTGTGACACATCGCCATCTCGGATAGTGTCGCCAACCAGCGGTTTGATTGATCACCAGGACCCCATCCAGGCAAGCGACACCTACCCACTTTGTTCAGTGGAGCAGTCAGGGTCTTCATAATTCGTGACCACGTTGTTGCTTGACCACCACGCGGTTTTACTCAACTGTTGGTGGCCTCAGCATATAATGCCCGGTACGGTAAA
>JTDE01000739.1:173649-197511 GCA_014338405.1 Paragonimus skrjabini miyazakii
ATCGTCAAACGATTGCGCAACGGAGAGAAGAGCAGACTGATGTGCACAAAATTTGTGAGTAATGATCAGGTTGCCCGATCGTCTCGAGAGGGAGACACAGTTACTGTCTGTTAACTCCAATCGATAACCCCGCGATTAGGACTTCCTAGACAGGTCGAGATCTCCGATCTCATTAAACCTGCTAGGCGATATTTTAGATTACTGATGAGTAGTCTAGTGCTTCTTTTCGAAAGGGGCCGACTGCAAAGTCTATGGGGATGCGACAGCTGCGATCAATTGTGGGTGATGTTCAACTTGAAAATGCTACAGTACCTTCTTCATAAATTGACTGTGAGATCTCGATCCAGTAGCTACTGGGAAATTCAGGGTGAGAACTGCCAAAGCAGCTAACTAAGCTGGTTTGGTGCTTATGTAGCGAAAAGGCGTTCAGTAAAACACAATCTTTATTGCCCAACTCGCTAGTTCACATGTTACGCGCGCTCTCGCGTTTATGAGTCAGAATTCTAGTCCACAACACCCCGAGGTTTCCGCTCACGCGTCATGTGCACTTCTACCCGGTTTAGGTGTGTGGTTGGCGCTTTCTACCCGGGAGTTTTCTGCCTGCTATTCCCCGTCCGTTTATCCGATTTCGTTGAGCCATTGCTTGTCCGCTCGCTCGTGCTGTCCTCCGTCTATCTACCGTAGGCTTTGAACGTACTCTACAGCCGTGTCGAGATATTAATGAGAGTGTTGGAATAATAACGTTTTTAATTTGGTCATCAATCCTATTTCGGCTGCCACGTCTCGCCCGTTGGTCCGATCCGGTCGAGCGATGACTCATCCGGTCGACCACGCCGTTCTCCATCCGCTCACTGTGAGTTTTTGAACGCATCTCCCCGCCGAGAATTGGAATTCTCGCACTTCCTGCCTGACAGTCCCCCAAACTTCTGATTTACCGATGCTATAACGAATTTCTCAACAGCCAGTCGTTGTCCAAGAAACCTAAGAACAAAACGACAACGTACCAACGCATGATCCGAATCCAAGTATGTGCTCCAATAAGATCGACAGTCCTGGATCGAACCACGTCAAACTAACTTGGTCTATCTGAGACCAAGCTTGATTCAGAGAAGGTGGGAACCCAGTATATATAGCAATGACGCGCACGATACCTAAAACTAGTGCTGGCTAAAAATAGAATATGCTCAGTGTACAGTTGCAACAATCACCCATCATTATCCGAGCAGTGTGATGCTATCCCACAAATGCCACATAAACGAGACTCGATCTCACCAAGGCGGCCGACCTGGGTGTTCACATCTCCGGCCAGAACGACCATATTAGAACCAGGTGTCAACCGAAGGAGAGTAGCCAGATTCGAGTAAAAGGCATCCTTGATGCCGACGTCACTACAGTCAGCTGTAACGTGGGCAGACAAAATGAATAAATTGCTGAAAGTCTTGCGTCTAGAGCTGGCCTTAACAGAAACCCGCCAAGCGGATGGCACAAAGTCTATTACTAACAGGAATCCAATCTACCAATGTGGCCGCGCTTGTCGTGTTGAGGACTATACCTACTTCAACATGACTGGTAGCGGTGACCGTGGGGCCATCCGATGTGTATAACTAGTATCGGGTGGGCAGTACGGGCGCTGTGAGTTCCATACGTTGATTATTGTCCTGGATTCTAGTCTCTGAAATACAACAGACGTCGACATCTGAGTCTGAAGTTTGTGCGAGAGCGGCCTGCTGATCTACCTGTTTTAGACTGTGAATTTTGGAAGCACCTACATTAATTCGCATTCTAGGTCTAAGCAAGGGACTAGGGAGGCCTGAGACTGATTGGTAAAAGATGGAACCTACAAGCACAGTGTTACTAAGATTAGCTATATCCATTGTGGGATCTGCGGAATAATTACCAGGAATGAGGGTCGGAAGAAGTCTAAGAACTAAATTTGATAGGACAGTGGAGGAGGGGTCAGCGGTAGCATGTTTTCGCCTATCCGCCTTGCTGTGTGCAGCAGATAGGGCGACCGGGTTTATAATGCAAGACGGCCTATGCAGTATAGAATTAGCAGTGTTGTGAGTAAAGCAAGCTTTTTCCGTCACAAATTGGAACAGAGAAGTCAGAAACAGTTTTTTTTCACAATGTATCTCTCGCGCACCTTTCGCTGCATCTCTTCAGGTACATACTACAGTCTGTGGGTTTATACAGCAAAGTCCAGTGGGCATTGTGAGGCTAAACAACAAACTCAACAACCACACAAACATGCACATTCACACACATCCATACACTCAAGTCAGAATGTGACAAGTCACAAGGAACTAGTGTCATCGATTCCCCGATACCTGTTGACTTCTCGACCCTAACTGAACTTGGAAAAGGCATTTCGGATATGTTACGCAACAAAAAATCGAAGACTTCTCCAGTTCGTGGAGGCGGTAGCAATTAGCGAATGGAAGCCACCCCTCTGCGTACAGAAATACTCGTTCGTCAGTACCAGATTGCCCTGGTAACTGATGTGTATGGATGTGAGTGAGTGTGCGTGTGTTAGCGTGGTTGTCGATTTTGTTGTTTAGCTTCTCAACGCCCATTGAACTTTGCAATATAAACCCACAGACTGCAGTATGTACCTGATGAGACGCACCGAAATGTGCTCCAGAGATATACTGCGCAAAAAACTGTTTCTGACTTCTCTGTTCAAGGGTTGTGAGTATTTATGATTGTGTGTGGGCTGAGATACTGCTAGGACGCCCATACCTAGACAGGGTTCTCAATCGAAGCCTTTTCCTCAAAAGCCTGTACCGTAAGGCAGCGGGTGAGTGGCAGTGTACCAGACTTGGTACTTTTTCCGAAAAACGAGGCCAACCTTTTTCCAACCCCCAACCTGGAGGACCAGTAGACTGTGGTTTGTCAGACCTCTACCTATTGGCCTGTTTGGCATGAGTGAATCTGTCGGTGTGGTGGCCACACCGCCCACTTTAGCTCAATGAGCTATCAAGATGCACCGCGTCAAGGTCTAGTCTCGTTGTGACGGAGTCTCGCTGTGGTCATATTAAACAACACGGCACGGTATGTGATACACAAGGCTCGTCGTCTAACCAATATAGTCTGTATACTTTTATCACCATGGTTGGCGGCCAGGAAATTTAAAGATTAGCAAATAAACGTTTGAATGTAGACGTAGCTATTTTTTCAGCGGTTAGGTCCCCTCCCCTTCCCTTTTTTCCTTCTCTTTTCCTATACAGGGTTTGCTTTTTCTTCCTCGTGGTTGTGTGACAGTTAAGCATTAGTGTGAACCGCTGGTGTATTGCTGTCTATAATGATGATGATGAAATAAACGTATACTGGCTTAGGTAATGCTCAAGTAATGTAGGTGAAGATAATGGGGATCGAAAGTCTATGGTACGTTCTACTTTGACAACCAGAGTTCGTAAACAGAGATAGAGTGCATACATGTGCCGTAAATCTTATCTTTACCCAGGAACAGGAAAGGATAACGCTAAATACACTATGCTTAGGATGGTTGGAACTAGAGCAACCGATCTACGGAAAATCTAATCGACAATCTCAAAACGATGGTAACCGGTTTATACGTTTTTGACTGGTTTGGTATGACTAACCATTTTAATTTTGATCGACGGAAAACACTACAGGAAAAACGATATTTTAATGGAACATTTCACTGAAATTAAACCGAACTTTGAGTTATCGTCTGTTATAGGAGTGAGAATGCAAAAAACTATAAAGTGAATAATTTCTCGATTGGATTAGCTTCAAGAAAAATGCTTAGGAGGAGTATGAAGACACGACGCACTTGCAAGCGGCTGAATAGTCAGCTAGTCCGAAGCACCTCCATGGAAATCGTTTTAAGATGGCTTCCAAGTTTGGCCCGTCTGAATTATCTTGGAACCAGGTTGATATTACCAGAGGCAGAAGGTATGGGCGAATATGCTGTTCGAAAACACTTAAATCACGACCAGGAGAAAGCTCTATAAGAACCTAAATCATTGGATGGATGAAGCAGGATGAAAATCCGTTAATTTTTGCGCCAGTAGACGCGACTGGAAAAGAGCAAAACAATACGAAATTTTCAACGTTAACATTTCAACGTGCCCATTGTGATGTGGCGTAAGAGACCACGTGCAAGTGACATAACGACAGTAGGTACAAACCTAATCAAACAATCACGGCACAGGAAGTTCTAAACAACGACCGTGAAAGTGGTGAATAAACATCGGTTTCACCGGGTTATCGTCAGCATGAACATGATAGAAATTAGTATAGAACACTGTAGCTGCCAATCATTATTCACACAAGATAAGCACTCTGGGAGAGCAGCTGAACGAGTGTTTATGGGGTGTGATGGAGATAAATGGTATGTAATCGTACCACCGTACGATGGAATGCAAGTACCTAATATTTTCAAGCCAATTTAACAGATGTCGAAAGACTGAACACTATCCACAATAAGAGGGATAGCCATGAAAAGTCCACTAAAGCCCACCTTAGCAGACTTTTCATAGTGAGGATTGGGCAGGAATTAGCCGCAAACAAACCAAGGCTGTTATACAACAAACGTCACGTCGACGACACTAATATTCAGTCGTCCAAACAGACAATAGATAGCCGAGTGCAGCGCTTAAATAACTGTCATCCAAACCTGAGGATAACGTGTGAATTTGAGACTGATAATTGTTTGCCGTTTCTGAACATACTCATAAGTAGCCGGGAAGATGGCTCTATTACAAGGGCTGTTTATAGGAAATCCACGTGGCCTGGTCACTACCTGAACTTTGATATTTTCACATCGGTCCCTCATAAACGCGCAACAGTTAATATATTAATCACACGAAGAAGATGAATCTATACACAGAACAGCTTTGTGGAAGAATCAGACTGGATCACGTCTGTGCTACAATCTGATGGTTATCCCAAAAACAGTTAACAGAGAGGCACAGCAGACTGAAACTGCCATCTGAAGAAATGGCCACAGTGAGAAAGAAGAAAGCAACCGAACTCCGCGTATTGGCTCGGACTCAGAAGCTAACAGTGCTTTTAATCAAAGGAGATCAGTCTATCAGTGCCACCCCACCAATTTATATGTAACTGCAAAGAAAGTTACATAGGTAAAACGGAGAGGCGATTGATCACCAGAGTCAAAAGAAATTTGCCTAAATGGGTGCAGCAGCTAGTATTAACGAAGAACGGCAATGTCGTTGGAACACGAAAACAACCTCTGTCCGCAGTCACAAAACACATCCTGGCCACTGGTCACGTTATCGACCCAGCTTACGTATACAGAATCCTATACGCCATTCTAATTCAAAATTCTTGCAGGTTGCTAAGGTGGTGGCAATCAATCGACTGAAGCAGGCCTTGTGTGTTTAGAAACAATTGTTCTTGAACCTGACCCTGCCTTAGATTTAGTGACCTTTCTGACTATCCATCCTACCGTCCAATTGTGTGATATGAAAAGAACGATCCACGTTAGTATATCATTAACGAGTAATTCGGTAGATTTGGTAAGATAGAAGAGACCCAGTTGCAAAAAAGCAAGGCTTCGGCTGGATTCGAAGCAGCGACAGAAACAACATGTCGAAACGCGGCAAGTGCTCTATCAGCTGAACTATGAAGTCACGACAGGTGGCACCTACGACACGTAATTTCCAACCGTTTGTCTGCAATTGCAATTTGCTTACAAGCTGTAAAGACGTTGAACTGGAGTATATCGACGGAGACTCGCGAGTATTTCAGGAATAAGGTTCACCTCGCATCAATCTCTTATAACTACGGGTTTATTTTATTTTATATACACATTTCGTAAACAATACATTGCACTGAAGTATCCGTATAAACTACCGAGCTGTTACCATTAACAAACAAAAAGTATTACCCTGAACAATACGAAGAAAACAGACATCTTAAACCAAAGGGTCAGCGATACTCACTGTATTCGAACTGATGAGCGCCCTTTGAAAATGACGGAAAAACATGGTTCAGTAGGTCTTCATCCAATATCCAGCCTAATCCGCTTATCGGTAACATATCACCAGTAATGGCCCTAGACTCATCGAGGATATAGAAAAAAAATCCATGCCGACTGTTAGGATGACAATGATAGTGTACAAAGCTGCGCCGAGCACAGTTCTGGAGAACAACGAGGCCTGCATACTGAACAAACGTCAGGAACGCCGCTTAAACCCATCTTAGGTCAGCTAGCCTAGATGAGTTCATGAGGTCAGGTGATATGATAGAGCCATAAAAAGAGATACGATGGATCGAACAGTTATCTTAAGTATGTTCGCTTTGCTCGATCGAAGACGACTGCGATGGCTGTTCAGTGGATGGAGTTAAGGACAAACCATTGAATATACCAAAACTTTTGAAACAACCTAACCACGGGCCAACATGATTACGCAATATTTGTATGAAATACCCTTCTTTATTGTCAAAACTGATTAGTTGATAGAGAAGATTACCACACGTACTTCTTGAAGATAAATTAACAGACAACAAAAAATAGACAGTAACAGTTAAGCTAACCTCATCTTGGTTGTAAACGCTCTTTTCGTTCATAATGTCGTAATTCTAAGGGCTCGTGATCAAATCGAAAGTAATTTAATAAATTATAAGAACTGAAAATTGACTGCTAGGGTAATTACATACATAAATTTATTTGCATCTGTCCTCATGTCATTAGCCAATGAAATTAATTTTTCAAGGTCAGTTGTGTTTGCAAAATTATACGATACTTTTTCTGTTGTTACTACGCTCCATCAACTAGTTTGGTGGAAAGTAATATCACTTGTCAATGATAAAAACAACGGTGTCAAAAATATGCGCAAGTAAGGAGGAAGTTATGTCAGCGTTTAGCGAATTGTGATAGTCTCAAAATCAACGCTCTTAAGAGTTGTAAGCAGCAACTCTCGCTTCACATTGGTGATCGAAGGTCATTTATAAAGAACGATAGCCTTTCATGAAGCACAATATTGAGAGATGTGTCGCCAAATTACTCGCGAGGTTTACAACAAAGAGAAACGACTGCTATTAGATTCATGCTAACGCCAGAAGCTGAGTTATATTTTGGCGGAGGTCGAATAAGGCATATTAAGTTAGCCAGAGAATAGTCTGACGCTTCAGTATTATTTCAGAAGCGCATTCAACACGTCGAAAAACACATTACTACGCAAAATGTGACAGAGAGGAAAAATACATACTCACGTATTAACTGTTCAATACATTGTTTCTGATAAGCACGATAGAAAGTATTACCTCGAACACTTTTTCACACTGCGCTTCTCGTGTATACGAGTGCAAATCAGCCAGTTGCATGCATGACTGGATTAAGCAATTCAATTCCGGACGCAATGAAAGCAATTGTCCTTCAGGCCTCTTCATGGAGTTGACTGCGTACGAGGGACCAGTCGAAGAGAGTTGAATCAGAAGTGAGTGAATCAAGCGATACACATAGATGGTCACGTCAAGATCAGTGAACTTGTCTGAATTCCTTCCAGGCCAGACAATTTGTTGCAGAGCTACCTGCTTGTTTTTAAGCGAACGTAGTAAACTGTTCAATAAGGTCCTCAGTGTTGAAGAATGTTGTCGAGTCCACACAATACTCCTGCATTTGTCATTCAATCTAATGGGTAATAACAAAATAGACGTATCTCAGCAGGTGCCTAAGCTAACACACAACACAATTGTGGACACCCGTCGGCTAAAGTCTATCACATCATCCACAATCACACAGGGTGTGTACAAAGACCAAGGCTTGAAGCCATCTTGACCACTCAGTTATAAAAATTAACGGTTTTCTAACGGAAGCAAAGAGGTAAGTTGTGACCAGAAGTTCGAATACAAACAATTAAATCTGATACTTTAATGGGTGAAACTAGATACATAAAAACTTTTCATGAAGACAACAAGAAATAGGTGATGAAACCATGATACAATATGATTAATACACAGTAAATGAAAAATCTATAGCCCGGGCATTATACGAAGAACCAATGTAAAAAAAAAGGTTTTAGACGCGGGCAAGACCAGTAAGGCTTAGTAACTGAAACTTAACTTGGCAAATTCGATTCGGTAGGAAAATAGCATAAACCAGTTGGAAAACTATGACATATATTGAATCGTTATAAGTCATGAACTAACGTGTACAGAGTCATGTGCCGTTCGGATGCATATTTCCCAAACTTCGGCTAGACAGCATTATACTGAACAGTTGATTTAGTAATTCTCATTTTACAGAGCATTATTTAGATGCAAAAAGCTTCAAAACAGGTCAAACAATAATGCGACCTAATGTGATGTTTGACGACACAACGAAAACAAAGGGAACACAGGAATGATAAACCCGAAGAAAAATGTAAAAAAAAACACATAAAAGTCAGCATATGTTACAGCTGCTTTTACCTTATACAAAAAACGACAGAAGATAATGTTCGCACCTACAGAGAAAACTGGAAAACTATCGAATCGATTGCATTTGACCTGAGTGTCAAAACGTTGACACCAATATCTATAGACAGAGATACCCAAAAAATGGACATAATCACGACACACCGGGATGCAGATATCCCATATGGCTATCCACAAAACCTAGTGACGTTGTACGCCCCATTACTTTTTTCCACACCGACATTATGGACAACATCAGAGTTCTGTGTACTTGTCTCTTCCGAAAACTGAAAAGAAATAACACAAGTTTGCCCAGACAGTGAAAAAGGAGTCTAGCTATGGTTATCAGAAACTAAGGGCGGAGTAAGTTCATGGTACCTCCATCACTAATGAAACCAGAGTCACGTTCAATATTCGTATGAGTCGAAACGATACTTGTAAAGACAAGTTTCGTTATTTTCAATCTCCAGTATTTAGTGGGAATACAGTCGGAAGTGGAACAAAATAATTCCTACGACGAATTGATGACACTGACTGCCAAAGTCGAACTAAATGACACCATTTATCAGCCCATCGCATCCAACGGGAATCCACGTCCTCAACGAAAAAGTGGAAGTATATTTTTGTTGAACTGAGCTCTCGGTGTGTTGACTTCATATACCAACATTTAAAAGCTATTCGATAGTACCACCCTACCGATGGCTTTGAAAGTCAGAGGTAATTTCAATTTACCATCGTAGATAACGCACCCCGTAACTTCAAATCGAGACTTCACGCATATGGATGCAACAACAAGTTTATAATCACGTCTGACCAGAATATTGGAACAGCAATGACACTGATTTTCTTATTCATGATTATGAACACCTATATGCGGTATGCAAAAGCATTGTTAATCACGGAGCATGGAAATCTGCTGACTTCTCAAAAGTTCTTGATGAACCAGATGCGTTGTGCGACAAAGCCCTTGAAAATCATACTGAGCTACTGGAGGATTTCCCATCCCCATACTGGAATTGAAAGTGCTAAAGTACAACCCAGCAACACGTGACGAGATCATAACCTACCTAGATGGAAACAACTTCGTCAGCGTACCTCATGCCTCCAGCTGTTGGAATCATACGCCACGTAGGTAAGTGGAAGATATGACCAACGCCATCATGCATTATATTTTCCTTCTGTTCTACCATTAGGACTAAGTGATATCAAAGTAACGCAAGTCCGGCAAATGAAATGGAAACTCTACTGCCTAATTTTTCTCTCGTCTACCCAATTTTCCACATGACACAATTGTTTCAGTTGTTCTAAGCTACACTGATGATGACTTAGATTTTAGCAGTGGCAATCCAGCTGAACTGAGCTCTTACTAACGAAGAAGATGATGCGTTGTGCGTGCATGAGTTCTCATTCATAAAGTCAGAAGCTTAACCAGATTTGAGTAGCGTTCACGTTTACGATTAGCGTGAATTACGTAAACTGTTCCTGACCAGCAAGCACATCAGTTATGACAGCACTTTCGCAAACTATTTCAATGGGGTTGGAGCCCCAATGAAGAGTGAAAATTGCTATCATGTGCATTATTCCATGGGTAGCCTAGAGAAGGTGATACTGCCGAGCCCCATTCTCAGAATCAGTTTTTAAATTCGTCTGAACCATTAGTTGAAGTCAACTTTTTAGTATACCTCAAATGAAGGTTTCATATTTCAATAGCTCCGTGACACATCACTTTGAAATGTGCAGCTAACGCTGTGTGCATCCAGGGTTCTGCTGACAAGTGCAACATAATTAAAAAGGCGTCATGCCCCAAAGGTGGGGGATCCCCTCCTTATGCTGCTCGCCTTGTTTGAGGGCATCGTTGACCCATCCATTCAGAACAGTTTATTGCACACTACATCCATATGGATAGCGCACAGATGCATTCTCGATGTACTTGGAGTTCCTGTGCACAGGTTCATCAAAAGAGCATATCTTTGAATTATTATCTAAGCGACGGTATACAGTGTAACATTACTGTGCTGGACAACCTAATGACAGTCATCAAAGCCAAAACTTTCAACGCTCTTTCGTCACAATGAAACTCTCATCTTCAAGAACTAGACTCTCAATCCAGCAAATTTCTCAGCGCATAATGCTGAAGAAACTTAGCCTGTGCGTAGCGAGTTGATCGTTTTTCACTAGCTCATCTAATGAAGTGGGTTAGTTGGAGTTTTCAAAGCGATGCCTGTTAACAGTATTGCAATGAAGAAATTGGGCCTTGAAGAACAGAGCCTTCAATCTCTATCTGTTTCCGAAAGAACAATCATCAGCCATTTTTAAGTCCCCGAACAAAACACAAGGGATGGTTGTGGTTCAAGAAAAGTATGGATGATAATGACTAGTAGATTAGGCTCCATGTTCACATCCTCAAGACTGGGAGGCAAAAGCAGTATCTTTTGGTCGGGAATTTTGGTTGTATCTTCATCAGACGCTTGTAGAAGCATCATGCCTGAAATACCAAAGTTTTTGCTAGTTTATGTCAACGCCCCCTCACTCGAGTTTGCCAGACAGTTAACAGACCTCGATAAGGGAATAAGCCATTATGAGGCGAGTATAATGTTAATGTTGCTTTACAGGGGCTTTGCAAGCCACAAGAACGTTCAGAAGTACTTTTGTCTTAGTGTTGCATGCCTTCTGTTTTGGCATGCGATTGGAAGCACACTACTGGCCACAGGTGTACTATGGTATATTTCTACATCGATAGATCAAGGTTGTATATAAGATCAGACAGGTGCATAAATCAAAACAGTAGTAATACAGATCGCGCGGGAGCATCCCGACGAATGAAAGCTGGCAGTCAACCTTAACGCGGTGAAACTACATCAAGGAGAAGATATGCAATTTCGGATAACCAGAGTACTAGGACACACGATTATAGCCAGAAGGAATGTGACGACAAAGAGTTGACACAAAACCAATTTAATGTCTAACGGACTAGGGACTCACTTTTCCAAGAACTGCAGAAACTGCAACAAGACTGCTGGAGTCGAATGGGGTTGCAACACAACAGAAAGAAGGTGATCTGGTGAACCTGCGGTATCCAATATACCCGCTGCGTGTAGCTAAGAGAAACGATGAGCGTAAGCGATGAAAAATATGCATGTTTGGTCTTTGTGAACAACCGATGAATGAGTTAACGAGTAAAACAGAAAGTATATTGTGGAACAAATAAATTAGATTGACTTGGTGGTAAGCATGGTAAAGTTACACGCGAATATGTATAAACTATAGCACAAATAGGAAAAATAAAACAGATCGTATCTTTTCTAGTTTACTATGTCCAGATGTAACTTTTCCGTGACTCGGTGTCAGTTTGAAATAGGAACTTCTCTACTACTGCTCTATATCTACAGAGCGGTCAAGACACAAAGAGGTAGATAGTGAAAACAGAAACATCGCACTGGAGTCCCAATGATGTACGAGGGCTTACGTAAACAGGCAACTCAAGCGAGTCAGACCAGCAACCATTTATTGTACATCGCTTATGACTGTGCCTGCCAAAATAAGAGTGTACTCTCTGTCTAGGTTACATCTCTCTTATCCATTACTCCAATATGCTCCAACTACTGTACTATACTGGGGCCTATTTACTCAATTCGGTCAGAAGGCCCTATAGTTTAAGCCCCCACACTATGCCCGGACACAAGTTCGATGTTTCTGTTTTCATACCCTGATCCACTGCCCCAATGTTATTCGTTTGGTTCGAATAGTTCTGGATATAGAAGGATATAAGAGAAACTCAATGAGGCACCTTAAACTGAACGGGAAAATGAAAGTGTGTGAAAAGTGACTGTTATGGGGACAACCTAAAGTGGAGAAATGTAGTAGCTCTTGCATATTAAAGGAGATTAGATTACGCATTTCAACAGAGCCTGACGATAAGAAATCAAAAGACAGATGGTTAACAGACAATAAATGAGAAGTCCGCGGGAAGTTATGAGCGGTGACAGGCAGTTGTAATGTTATTAAGTAATTCAACATACGATGACCAAACTAAGGAGAAGTGGCCCTTTAACAACCTAAGAAGTTTTAACACCTACCAGTCAAACTGGCACAAATCAGCGTATAAGCAATCGGGCCAAGCAAATATCCAGTGAACGAGCATGGGAGTAGAGTGCGGATAAACACGTCAAGAACATAAAGTAAAAGTTTCTAAACAATATCGATGAATGCAACAGAACATTAAAAAGCATAACAATATATGGCACTTGCGTATTTTGTACATCTTATTTTTCAGTTTCTTTTTTGCAGAACTGTTGGCGTGCAACCCCAATAAGAGTCAGTTATGCAAAAACAGAGTGTACTCGAGAAAACAGCACAGTCGACCAGTCATGAATTAGCAAGTAAAACAAGATCAAACTGATACAACGATCACGGAAACAAAAAAGAAACAGACCGAGTGGAGTTAGCAAGTTGGGATAGGCACACACAAACACACACGTACTCACCTGCATCCAGGCTTGCAGACAGTCTGCTGGGACTAGAGGAAAACCACGGAGTAGTCGTACACCGCGTTTTGCCACAATAGACCAAACAGCACAGATGAGCTGATTCAAGTGTTGACCAATGGTTTGCCAACGTTGAAGGTCTGCTAGACAATTTTGTTGCTGTTTCGTCCACTCATTAGTGATAGTCACTACGCAATAAATCAACTGAACAGCGGCTCTGATCAGCTGACACACATGAGACAGACAACCCACGCGAGTGACACGAGCCTTCAGTGCTTCACGCACAGCGTCTACCAAGCAACTCAGAAACGAGGCAACTAACCCCTCGAAAAGCATGTCCGGATTGAAGGGCCGAAGGGGACAGCGTACGACTTCGGAAACGGCGTGGGCAGTTGTGGAAACCAAACAACAGAGCCATTCCATGGATTCCACGTTATGACAAGGGGAGTTGCATAAGAGTTGAGTTAGACTGGCTTGTAAGGAATCCAACATACTGCACGACCGAATTCGCAAAGCGAAGTAAAAAAGAACAGAAAAAAGGCGCAGGTTAATTGTTCGCCTGCTGTGTGCACGTTTTAGCAGATTGTCTCCATCGACTTCTTCCGGAAGTTGTTCAAGTTGATCAGCCGCAACCGATCGACAATCATCAAAATCGTCATCTCCAAACCGACTTGAGTTACAAGCGTCATTTATTTTTTGCGGTCCCGGAGTAGATCCAGTCTTGGGCAAGAGGAGATCGGAAATCAACGGCCGACGACTGAGTTCTGCTGTAGCACGTTCTACAAGCTGCTCAAAATGGGTGACAGACAACCAAGTATCATTAGTAGTTTGAACCGGAAGGCAATCTAATAAGGCCTCCAGGCTACATAGTGTCAATTCGTCTCGTTTAGTCGATTCACTGCATTCAACCCTATGTTTTTCATTCAACATACGGATCCGTCGTTTGGATTCAAGCGAGTCGGAAGAGGCTCCTTCAATCTTTAGTAAGTCCAGGATTAATCCACTAAGAACTGTTTTAATGGGTTGTATTGGGAGTTGAGGTAGGATGACCGCATGATCCTTTGAGGAACGTAAGTGGGATCGCAAGTGAGCCAACTGTAGCCAAAGAAAGAAGAGCTGAATAAGGGCACGCAAAGAATCCGAATCAGTGATAGCTTCCTCCAAATGAAACAGAAGCGGATGATTGGAAAGCATTTCACATATATAGTCTATGATTTCCATAATTTGCAGTGTACTGAGCGCAGTGCCTGGAAACAATGAGGAATCAGATACACACAGACTGGTACTATTGGGCACGAACTCCTGTTGATTGCTAGAACATGCAAACGTGTGCAGCAAAACAGAATAGAGACCAACCAGGGAACAATAGGAAGATATTGTGGAGCGATTTGATTCGTATATGGTTTCTTCGTCAACAGGTGGATCAGGCACGGAGGGGTTCAGGCACTGTTGAACAAAATAATGCAAAACCGGAATGTATGTGATAGCTGCTGGTGTCACGTGCTGAGCATTAGAATATTGCGCAAACTGCAATTCAGGAAATACTGAACCGATAACGATGAAAAAACGAAGACGCCACCAACAAGACTCAGTAAAGAAAACGGTGCGATCTGCGAATATTTTTCGAAAATAAACATCCAGCTGGTTGGAAAACGGAACCCGCAGGCTGATAAACGGACCACCAGGAGAAAGAGTTAGTAGATACACAAGTTCTAGAAGCAACTCGTATGCCAGATGATCTTGATTCTGTAATCGAGATTTGGACACCGAACCTCCGCGTCGTCTCATCCGTTCAGGATCGTATAAATATGTGGTAAGTTCAGCAGTCCTGCAGCCAAGAAAGGAAACGAACAACAACACTAATCAGTTTGTTGATGAGCAAAATGCGCAGTATGAGCAAGAAGTCCCCGCAATGTCTTGATGGACATTGCCCGTAACGATGAAGTAATCAACAATCACTTAAATAAATTAGTTGGAATCAGCGTAGCAAGTACATCCTTACATATTCACAAATTGATCTGCTCAGGTATATATTAATATCAATTATTGTCCCGAGAGGTGCTTTTTACCTTAACATGGTTCGACATTTGTAACCCCTTGAACCATAGTTCAAAGGATAACGTTACTTAGAAAAGCGTCCCTGGCCATTCGTTCAGCAACGGACGCGGTCAGCGAGTTCGGCTGCAGTAGTAACACTGCGAGTGTCGGTGACACCAACTTTTCCACCTACATACATTATCCTGCCTGTTGTTCAGCGTGGCCACTAGCCATGAACACTGTCGTATTAAAAACAACAGCTTCTGTTGCACAGCATATACGAGCGAAAGGACGAAACAAAAGGACTCGGTCTCGATAGGTGTTGTTGAAATATACCTGCACACATCTTTCCAACATAAAACATCTACAGCACAATCTGATTTTTCTTTGAAAACCATAGTTTAGTATTGCATTACATCTTCGGGTTTGCAATCAAAACAATGTCGAAGTTGGGTTAAAAGCACAAAGGAAAACAATTAGACTACCTGAGAGCAGTCGTCCAACAGTAGTGCAAACCGATAAGAGCACCAGTTGAAAGCTTCCACTGTGTCGTTGACCGCTCAGTTAGTTCGTATCGTAAAACGGTAGAACACGTGTGTAAGGCGATTAGCATACATTCGTATGCCACAGGGCTATCAAACAAAGCACAACGAAGGAGGAGAGAAATGCAGTAATGAAGAATTTAAACGCCAAACAGTGAAATAAAAAGACAAATCCGAGGACTGTTTTTACAACAGCCACCGAAAACAACAGCTATTACGCGGGTTTAAACAGAAAACAAAGAAATATGCAGCAGTTGGGGATTATTATCATGCAAACGTTTCATGCTGAACACTGACATTCAACTCGAACTGGTGTCGTCTGGAGTACTCGTCAGACTGAGGTAATTCGAATGAACGACCACCTAACCACGAGTCGAACTACCGGTTACATAACCATTAAATGCGATAGTCAGTGTGTTTAGTTATAAACCTCGCAAACTAAGTGGGTATAGCCCACCTTAGATTACTAGTTTTCGCTGACCAGCAGAATGCACTAATCGTACGACGATCTACTCAAAGTAAGTATCCACATGTTTTAAACTATCAAGTAACGTATGACGAACTGTGTGCCAAATGAGAGCCAACGGAAAAAAATCGGAAACCTGGCGCCGATTCTATTGAATTCACTCAAAACTCTGTAAGGAAAAAGTTCAGAACCCGCTGAAACGAATGGCAGTTCGAAACTTAGAGAATAGCCCAAATCGGGCCTTGTCCAAACCAAACAGAAAATTGTCAGCTGGACGGTAGAACAGGCACTAACAATCTAAAGCAACATCTGACTCACTACAACGCGCACACGCATATGCTGATGTAAACGAGCAAGCCATAGTCGGAAATGAGAAGAGTTCTAACAGTGAGATAAAGAAAATGGGCTCAAGTGAAGTAAAACAAAACATACTTAGATCTGAAGGAATAAAGAAGACGCGTAAATAAATGTGAATAGTAACTCACGTCCTAGCCATCATTGCACAAGCAGGTAACTTCTCAAAAATCTGTTCCAGTGACGATAGAGTTGTCGAGATTGAGAACCCAGTTGACTTGACCTGTTGCCATTTGAGACGAATAGCCCAGTCGAGAACACACCACCTTTGGGGAAAAACGTAGTGAAAAAGCGCGCAGACGACTACAGGGAGATCGACTGAAGGCACGAAGGAAAGGTGTTATTTTATCGATAAAAAAAATCTTATTGTCATTTGTCATCATCATCATCATCAACGTCATAACAGCCATGAGCCTGACCAAAAGATACTGTGGCTCGGGCCGCCGCTCGCCTCAACAGTGACGTGGAATAGCCTAAAACAAAACGTTACTAAGAAGGTTGAAAATTAATAAAGGAAGACTAAGAGGGAGAACTAAAAATGGTATGGATACAGGCCCGCCACTGACTGCGACACAACGCCATCTCGGATAGCGTCTCCAACCAGCGGTTTGATTGATCACGAGGACCCCATCCAGGCAGGCGACACCTACCCACTTTGCTCAATGGAGCAGTCACAGTCTTCATATTTTGTGGCCACGTTGTTGGTTGACCACCACGCGGTTTTACTCAACTGTTGGTGGCCTCAGCATATAATGCCCGGTACGGTAAATGATCAGATGACATACGGAGTACGTGACCCAACCATCGCAGGCTGTGTACCCTGATTAGTTGACCAATTGATCGCGCATCCCGAGCGTTCCGGAATACGTGCCGGCAAACGGTAACATTGCTCACGCGATCAGACCACTTAATATGGGCCAATTCGCGGAGACAACGATGGTCAAACACAGCAAGCTTGTTGATATCTTCTTTGTGAACAGGCCAGGTTTCCGAAACATAAAGCAAAATGGAACGCACACAGGCATTACATGCTCTTCCTTTCAGCGATAACCGGACGTCTTTTCGACGCCAAAGATGACGCAGTTTGGGAAAGGCGACTCGTGCCTTTGCTATCCGCGCTGATATCTCATCAGCAATATTACAGGCTGACGAGATAGTGCTACCCAAATATATGAAACTGTCCACAGTCTCAAGCGGATTACTTGCAGTGAAGAATGTAGGGGTGGGAATGCCCCAGTCTTGAAGCAACATTTTGAATGTGCAAATCGCATTCCATACAAACCAGCCCGGTCGCTCAACCTATCCAGCATGGTTTGCATGTTTTCGGCAGAGGGGCTAAGTAAGACAATGTCGTCCGCGTACTCTAGATCGGTCAATTTAGCGTCAGAAAGAAGCTCAACACCAAGCCAACTGTATTCCCGAAGCGCACCCTCCAGAATGTCGTCTATGACAAAATTGAACAGGAAGGGGGAAATCGGACACCCTTGACGAACACCACTAGAGGTGATGAACGCCCGAGACAGTTGACCATAAACTCTCAACCTGCTTGCAGAGTGAGCATACAGTGATCTCAGTAGATTCATGTATTTCTCAGGTACTCTCTTGCGGAGAAGACAGCTCCAGAGAACGTTTCGAGCAACTGAATCGAAGGCAGCCTTCAGGTCCAAAAAGACCACGACTGTCGGCTGTCTGTAACAGTGCCGATTTTCCAAGGTCCGTCGCAAGGTAAGAATATGATCAACACACCCTCGACCGGATCGTATTCCTGCCTGTTCTTCACGTATCCGGCTTTCTCTGGGCTTAGTGAGTCGACATAAAATGAGGCCAGTGGGTAACTTGGGCGCAACAGACACCAAACTGATGCCCCTGTGGTTATCACATAGACTTCGGGACCCCTTATTGAAAACGGGAATTATTGTTGATAGGCAACAATCACGGGGTGGCTGTTCAGTCTCCCAGATCGTCTGGAGGAGTTTTGTCAGTTCTGATATCAACCTCTCTCTGCCATCCTTGAAAAGAGAAGAAGGGAGGAGGTCTGGACCAGGAGCCTTATTACGCTTTAATAACTTAAGCTCTATGCCCACTTCTGCTTCCGACGGAGGACCGTCTGGAACGCAACAAATGACCAACTGAGTCCCGTTGTCCACACTGTCTAGTTGAGGCCAACTGAACTGCTCTTCAAAATGTTTAGCCCACCTGTCAAGTCGGTGCAATTGACTGGTAATAAGTGAACCATCCATTTTACACGTGGTCTCACTTACACCGACTCGATGACCAGTACAACCATGGATCAGGGAAAAAGGTTTTCTGCTACTACAAGATAGGAAGGCTTTTTCCATCTCTTTTGATTGTTCGGCCAAGTATTGCTCACGGTCTTTGCGCAGACTTTTAGTTAGCTTGCGTTTAAGTTCTCGACGGTCGTTATCATATTCAGAACCAGGTGGGATCGATCGACCCTTGTTCATGAGGTTTATCAACGTGACGGAAATCCAGTTCTGTCGTAACTGAATAGTTCCATCGGAACATGCCTGTTCACAGCATGCTTTCACAGCTGCGGCGATTTGTTCCCAATGTTCGTTAGGATCACTCACCTGACTCGAAATGGGCAACTTCTTCACCAAGCCTTTTGGTAAGCATTCCTTACATCCTCATCACTCGAATGCCAGTTAAGCACTGTCGAGAGAACGATAACTTCTGATACTTCCCGGTCGTTTATGCCGCGGAAGGGGGTTGACTTGAGGGACCCCACCCCGAGTCTCTGACTCAAAAGTCTGACCTGCGAGACAACAGGATATAGGGTTTTCTCAGGGGACCCCACCCGCAGCCAATGACTCAAGAGTCTGACTCACTTGGCAGTGAGGGGCTTGCCTAGCCCGAGGGCGCAGTGAATAAGACAATGATGTCTCATTCTGAGCACTACAGCGCGCAGTGGATGTACTCGAAGCTACATCAGGCTTTTGCGAGATACTAGATGTTTTTCGACCGTGTCGGATAATACGCTGGCGGTCACGGTCAACCGTTGTGCGATCGGAGTGCTCTTTGTTTGAGGGTACCTTTTCTAAACCCCTTCTTCCTGATACGGAAGACAGCAGTGCTGCAACTATAAAAATAGTTCTGTTGTCTGCCCACAGGATCGTGCCTCACTACCTAAGCACTCCTACGCGGTCAGTAGTGCGACATACAATCCTATGAGTGTAACTGCTTTTCGTCTGACTGCTCCCCTTTGGCCTGTCTGACGAGGTTGCACCTGGAAGGACCGGAGTCCTAGTCAGCATAGCCCGCCGGATCAAAACAGTACACAAGCCCGACCACCTCACTAAGGTAGCAATACAGGTTGTGTGATCTGTTAGAGAATCATAAGACACAATGTGGGAGGTTGAATGGCAGGGGTAATTTAAAAGTAAAACTTAAGTTCAGAAACCATGAATATCTGCTGTCAATTGACCTAGACAGATGAATGCCAGCGTTCAAGATCCAAAGAGGAATCTGTCACTTTGTCACATGATGAGAATAAAATTGACAGCGAAAAGCAGAACATCTACCATAACAGTTTGATCCAAACACCGACGTGGATTTAAGTAGAAACAACGCCTGATAATACCCAGGTGACATTGATAAACTGGAATTTACGGAAAACAGACGAACCAGCGCACGTGAAAACGTGTACACCACACAGAGGTGCGAAGAAGTAAGGGGACGCTGAATATCATTATGGTATTAACACTTTATTAAGAGAGAGGCTGCATGGTGTATTCTCGAAATAAAATTCCAGCCAAATAAAACTACGTAGTACCGTCCAGATGGAAATCAGTGATATCTTTTCATCAACACAGAAGTTATGCTAAAACTTTGTTAAAGTTCGTCGATAAGGGTAACCAACGAGAATAGTGCCTGACAAAATACCACGCAAACATTACCTCTTCAATCACCCTTTACTGAGGGCAACACAAGAAAAATGACAAAACAATGTGCGGCTGGCATGTACACGTGACCCGAAATTTGTCAGACATGAAAAGCACTCTCATCTATAGAAAAAACGACTCACGAAGTAAAGTGTGTGCAGAAATTCAAATTTCAATCGGCAAATGTTTCATGTCTCATAGATCACTTGAAATAGTCCAAATTCGACATCAGAATTGTGTTAAGTTTACCGTGCTAACCTCAGCAGCTTTCGGGTGCGATCTTTCCCTAGCAGGGT
Source organism: Paragonimus skrjabini miyazakii (assembly GCA_014338405.1). Taxonomy (NCBI): domain Eukaryota; kingdom Metazoa; phylum Platyhelminthes; class Trematoda; order Plagiorchiida; family Troglotrematidae; genus Paragonimus; species Paragonimus skrjabini miyazakii. Next base: position 194,116 of record JTDE01000739.1, read on the forward strand.
TTGTGAAAGTATCGCTCGGGGAACAGCATCAGAATTGTCAACTGATACGAGTGTATTACAAGATTCATAAAGTGTCGATACTAACGGAGTTAACAAAATCGCTTTCAAAACGTAAGTGGACGTATTCTGTTAACTTTCCGATTATTCAAAATGGAACAATTGCTGCGGACAATAAGCTCAGGAATATAACATCAAAGAAGGTCGAAATGACATTCTAATTGTCCATGATATAGACAGTCTGGTGTGTGCAGGAGTAGAAAATAGGTCAGAATTTACCCAGACGAATACCACAAACTATCAGTCCTCCATCTTCTTTGTTGAAAATCATGAAGGCAAAAAGATACTTCAAAAACATAAATGCTTGAGTTTCAAATTATTCAAACGAAGCGTTTGATAACAAGTTGAGGCAATTGCAAAAGTCTGATGCGTCATCCATATATGCAAGACTCGGCCAGAGAAAAACATTTGGTCTGTGGTAACTTGGACGACCTTTGTACCTGGGATGAGTTTTCAAGTTTTTCAACGAGATAAGAGCCCTTGCTGAATGTTTGACAAAAGTAAACCCAGTTGAGCAGAAATCACATGATAATGCACCCACATAGAAATTGAAGTAGTGAAGTTTACTTAACATGGCGTACAAACTTCTGTCAAGTTTTTCTTTTTAGGTATCAGGGGCTCCAGTTTTGAAATTGTATAATCACGGACACGTCACCCAATTTGAGTAGAAAAATCACGAATAATTTGCTGATGATGTGAAGATTTACAAAAATTTTCTCGGGACCCTATTTTCTTAGGGTAGCCACCTTGAGACTAATTCATTTAGAGTGTCCCACTAATTTGTATTGAAGCCCGACTGATGGCTGTAGTCTGGAACACCGGATCCTCCTCAGAAACGGCACTTCCGATAAAACCTTTGAGAAGATTGTAATATCCTTTTTGTGATTGAAAAAGATGAGGTCAGACAGTTAAATGGGAAAAGAGACGTAAGGCCGTCACAGCAAGTCGCAAGATCAATGTTTCATGCTCGCAGGCACAGATGTACAAGACCACGTGGCATGACTAGAATATTAGGTCCGAACCGGCCAATTTTCACATGTTTATAGGTGAAGTCTGGGTAACTTCGGAAATTGTAGACAGAGGACTCCATGAGCAAATAACGCAAATTACACTTGCGAGAAAAAGCTGAAAAGATAGCGATTACTAACGTATGGTAAAGCTTAATTTGTAGAGTTATGCTCACATCTGAGTAGCACGGTTGAGGAAAAGAGGCCAAGTTTGACATCGAATGCAGACAATGTATAAATGCCAACAGATTGGGGTATGATTGTATAGACAGGTTTATCAGATGAGAAAAGAAGAAATTCAATAAAATTGCCATCCACTAACGCGTGTGCAAGAAGCTCTCGACAGATTTTCGAACACCGACCAAATCAAACGCAGCTACGGCGTTTGAAATGGGTGTCAGGATCTTCTCGATTGCTGGGTTTGTAGACACAGGGACGAGAGCAAAAACAGTCTTCATTGATATTTACTTGTTGTGCAGCGGAGACGACAATAAACGAAGACTGGAACAAGCTAGCGTTTTTGCAGTCCTGACATCTTTTATTGCCAATTTACAGACCTTATTCTCAACAGAGTTTCTACGTGTCTTCGGGCCAAAAAAATTTACGGATTTTGCGAGAATGAACACCAGTAATGAATTGCTGAGCCAATGAGATACCATCGAACTTCTCTGATTCCTTGGGGGCATCCCTAGATTCAAACCGACAACATTAGCCATCTAATGAAATCAATGAAGAGCTCATTAAGTTCTCGGGTGATTTGACATCACCATCATCATCATCATAGACAGCAATATATCTGTGGTTCACACTGATGTTTAACTGCCACACAATCACGAAGGAAAAAAAAACCTATATGAGACGAGAGGGAAAAAAGAAGGGAAGGGGAATAGACCTAATAACTAAAAATAGCTACGTCTATATTTAAACATACAACATCAATGTGCCTACACCTTGCAAACAAACAACCAAGCTGTAAGTGAAAGTAAGGCGTCATCAGCAAGACAATTTCCTTACGGCTTTCACTGCCCCGCGTCATTAAATGCACTCACCTCACAGACAACATGGACAAACAACGACAACATTTACGCCACTGCGCTCGATTAACCGTCACCTTAACTAACGCCTCTAGCCACCGACTCTGTGAGTCGCGAGGGTCCAAGCCTGAGAGACGAACCCGAGCTACAGTGGCCAACCCCTTCGTGAACGATTCCATCTGTCTAGACCAAGTCATCATTTCTCCACCTCCCACCTTCCGCCAGTAGGCCGCAGCGTCGGCAAAGAGTGCTTGGTGTGGCAAACGACTAGCTGGTATCCTCAATATATGACCTAACCATATAAGTCTGTGCAAATGTAAACATTGAACAACAAAACTCGTTTGAAAATCAATGCCAAATAACAGCTTCCTAATCTCTTCGTTGTTTACTCACCGGTGCCATCCGATACGAGCCATTGAACGCAAACATCGGTGGGCAATCACCTGAAAACAGTTCACGTCCTCTACTCTGAGCGGCCAGGTTTCGCTGCCGTAAAGTAATACAGCCCTCACTATTGTCTGATATGCGCGACCCATAAGTTTCAGGGAAATACCCCTCTATCTCCATAAATGTCTCAGATTAGCGAACACCACCCTGGCCTTAGATATACGCGCCTCTATTTCGTCCCCTACACCTCAACCGCCACCGCCGCTGATGTAGCTTCCTAGGTATACAAACCGATTAACAACCTTCATGACTCCATTATCTAATGATAAATCTACGTAATCACAGCAATCATGCAGAAGCACTTTGCATTTTGAGGCTGCAAAACGCATTCCGAAATACTTAGCAGAACGCGAAATTGCGTTCAGCGTTGCTTGTGCCGCTTGAAAGTTGTCACAAGGCAACACCTTATCGTCAGCATAATCAAGATCAGTCAGTCTTTCACCAGGTAGGAGGTCCACGCCGACATCGTTTGGGTGCCGCAAACAGTACTCCATTATTTCGTCCATGACGAAATTAAACAAAAGTGGTGAAAGGGAACAGCCTTGACGAACGCCGCACCTGGTGCTGAAACTGTCAGACAGCTAACCGTAAACCCTAACCTGAGCAGAAGTATGGGAGTAAAGCGCCGACAGTATGTTCACATACTTGGTCGGTACACCCCAGCGTTTAAGCGACTCTAAAGATGTAGATCGATCCACCGAATCGAACGCACCTTTATAGTCGAGAAATACGGCAACTGTTGATCGGCGGTACACATGACGCGGGCGGCAAGTATAACAATGGTGTGCACGATGCATAAAACTAGTCGGCGCGCTGAACCACCTCCTCGTGGTGCCGACTGGGCGGTCTCG
>JTDE01000740.1:0-22775 GCA_014338405.1 Paragonimus skrjabini miyazakii
GGTGTGTGTGCGTGTGTGTGTGTGTGTGTGTGTGTGTGTGTGTGTGTGTGCGTCTCAGATCAAATATCTCGACTCTGTCGTCTCAGTGGTTTGATCGCCATTATCCACGAGTGAAAACACCTGATTGTTGACAATCTTACCGGAAAACGTCTCTACGTTTGAAACGCTGCAACCCAGAGCTGGGAACCAACATGTCTCAATGAGCACAAATGGACCAAGTAGCAATGCAATAGTCCCATAACGGATCGTGTTATCGCGGCAAATTTTCACCAAACCATGAATATCAATAATCTGTGTTAACGAACGAAATTGATTTGCAACTTAGCGAAATATTTATTCAATCGTAACTAGTTTTCCACAGAATCTGGTACACGTCATGTTGCGATTTTAGGTTCCTCACACCATTTTTCGATTATGACGTGATATTTTCGAACTTGTTGCCTAAACGCTAAGCTTTACATGAAACTTGTCAGTTTCGCGACCTCGGCATTGAGGAGTCCGTCTCATTTTCTATTCCCAGTTACGGTTCCACTCACACCCCACGTATCCGGTGTAAACTCGAAGGGAAATTACCAGTAGGTATGTGATTGAGGCCTTTGTGTTTAGCTGCCCAATGCTGGTTAGCCGACTGTATGGCTAGCCCGAGATGAAACCCTCATCTTTTGAAAAATACACAGGGATAGACCCTGCAATATCAAGTACTAAGCAGGCGAGAAGGAAGTTGATTGTAATTCAATAAGCATTTCAGTATACGAGTTCATGTTAATGCATTCTAGAGAGGATAAATCGGGAAAACAATATTCAAATTTGAAGTACAGAAATATCAGTCATGCGATTCCTCATTCAATACACCAACAAAGCCCAAGAAAAGAGTAAGTAGAAGATCACAGACACCCACATTGTTGAAAGGAGGAGCAAATTATTTGGCAAACTACCATATTCTTGATCGGTGCAATCACTAACAAAAATAAAATGGATGTATTGATGTGACCCACCTTAGCCGAACGTACTCGTCGTCTCCTCTGTTGGTGAAGTTTTCATGAAATTACCTGAATTTTTTCCCAGTTATTAATGATTCTATCAGTTACAGCTCCTTCTTGTCGACTTCTGGATAACATCGCTAGCCACGCAGATGCTGGGATCTGCGGACACATGCGAGACTATAAACTTAACCATACAATACACTCAGCTCAACCCACTTTATTTCGATTGTGTGGGGATATATCAAGATGGCTGCATGAAATTCCGATATGAAACACAGAAACACTGCATTCCTTTCATCTCGTTCACCGATAACAAAGGAAGCCATTGTGAGCTGTTAAGGTTTTATTTCCATTCTTCAATTACGAACGTAAAACATACGAATATATATAGGCAACGATATCAGGACAATGGCGCAGTAGTAAACACGGTTGCCTCATGAACATCGTGGCCGTGGTTCTAGTCCCGGCAGTGACGTGGATATGCACTACTGACGAGCTCAAATGAGAGCGAAACTCAAGTCTAGTGCTTCTTTTTGAACGGGGCCAACTGGAAAGTCTATGGGGATGCGATAGCTGTGATCAATTGCGGGTGATGTTCAACCTATATGATATTAGAAAGGGTTAATCTTGTGACTTCACATGTAGGGAAGGTAGTCATCAGTTCCATGGGGACAAACTGCATGATTCAGCAGTTCGTGTACATACAGTGCCGAGCGGCGAGTATTGACTAAACTTGCTTTGGTGGATTCAACCATTTTAGGATTTCATTGGAGAAGTAACACTCAAAACATGTTGGCCTAATCAACAATGTGACCTTCTTCCATGGTGTATTTTGCAATGTGGAAAGTTCGTAAGTAACTAGGTAGCATTGATTGAATACATCTTGTGCGAACCAACCGACATGTTCACTATAGGTTGTGCCTGTTGTAAAGCATCCTTCATACAATGATGGCAAGCATCTGACGAATGAGATGCAGAGTGTCTTCAAGCCATCAAGAGAATTTGTGATACGCTGAGTTCTCCATGAACAGATTTAATCTTGATGGGACACCGAATATGTGTGTTCACAAGACAGCCTTTAACTGAGATCTGCTGGTTCCGTTTGGCTTCATTTGTCTATATTGAATACCGAAGATGTATTTATGAACTTGTAATTCGTTCCTCTCAAAACGATGTCATCGGACGTATTGTCTGCGTCAAGGTTTCGTGTGCTTTCTAGAATGCTTTTAATTTTAGATTCACCATCAGCTGTGTACCTTATAATTATATGGACACCAATGTCCGGTTAAAGGAAAACAACGTCACTCATTTCTTCCAGTTGCTTCAGAATTTGATTGTGCCCAGGTGTCAAACGGCATTGGTAATAAATTGGTGAAGTCAGAAAGTTTCTGCCTTCCTGTATACTCCAGTGTCCACGACTGAAGAAAAACATTCGTTGAAGTGCTCCTTTGGCCGCGTTGCATTCAGTTGTGTCACATTTTCCACCGACTCAATACGGATAGCCAAGGGTTATAAAAATCCTCACGTTTATGTTGCCTAGATATCTCAGTTAGGTTTATACACTTATGAGTAGCTTGCGATGTTTGGTGTAGGAATTATCTAAATAGTATGGGAGAGTTCTACAACTAAATTAATGATTTTATATTCAGACCGATAAACCACCTAATTGTCAAAATCTGAGAGCGAGTTCGGTGCCACTAAGTTTCTAAAGCCCATGTTCCCCACGCCGTTTCGTTTTACCCAACTCAACATATCAGGAAATTTAAATTTACTCTAAGTTGCGGGCTGATCCATTGTATGGTAGACTCCTTTGGTTTCACCGAAACTCTCCAAATCAAGGTTAAAAGCATTCAATGTTCGCAGTATTGCTGTCAATGGCTCCCAACTTCGTCCGAGTGTAGGAAAACAACGTGGCTGTCACGCTTAACATGCCCAGTTGAGTTTGCTGGCTATCGATGGTTCATCACTAGATCAGTGATCACGTTAGCATGAATGCCATTCACGCTGCACACTTGGCTGAATCGAACCATGTGATTAACCCGGCCGATTCGTTCAAACCGATTTATCGAGTCTGCGGAGTGCAATCGAAGTGGGTCAAAGGTCGTTTATTAGCCATCGCAGAAGCCATTGAAATTCGATTACACTCACCCCCGTTATGTTCACAAAAACGTCTGGTCAAAGCATTGAACCTACTGTGGCCGTGTATCAAAAACCCGGATCGATCTGTTACGTAGGAGCACCGATTTGCCAAAACCATTTGATGAGTCTGACTAACTTGACATTAATGCCTACCATCCCTCACCCTATTGATGTAATATCCTTGTCGAACCCATACAAATGTGTTGTATTCAGCCTGATGATGAAACACCGAAAACAAGCCTGTTTGCTACGCGCTTCTTCTCACTCACAATATTGTTTGACTGATCATCAAAACATGAACAAGATGATCAGTTGAAATTAACTCTGTAGACGTCAATGTTTTGTGCTCGTGGATATTCATGTCAAGATGCTCCACATCTGATGATGATTAGTGTATCAGCCATCAATTATCTCATGTTGTGACGTGTCTTTTTAACGAACCGGTGATAATATAACTGAGAAGAGCTAACTTATTTATTCCCGATGACCAAGTAGAAATCAATAGATTGGTTGAATTAGCATCAGTGAAAATCAGGTCACCATTGAGTCGCCCGTCCTGAAATGTATTCGCAAGTACCTTTTTACCCAGAATTTGTGAATAAAATCATGACTAACCGACTTATTATCAATATGTCATAAAGACCAACTCCCGCACATGTGTGTAAACATGGAGCAGGCGTGACTGAGACTATGAACTTTACTTACACAACTGATCTGAGTGGGCCTGACACTAAAAGTTGTCTCGCCCAATTTACTAACCAAGACTGTAAACTTCAGGAAGTCTCCATATTTTATCCGCTAATACACTTCAGAATATGCTAATCTACCTCGTACTAGCTTATAAGGTAATGTGATCTTAGAAAATATTGTGACAACGGCATCTCCATAATGATCTGTGAAGGTATATTCCAAAAACTGCATATGTCGATTTACGCAAAAAGAGTATGAGACTGCGTGAGCGCCCACATGCTGTTGCAGCAGTCTCACAAATTTTCTTAAAGTAGTTTGCTATTCCTGCTAGATAATATGGTGGGCAATTGAGCCACTAGTGAATCGTTTTGGGTCCAATTTCCAGACGGCGTGATCACAAAACACAGACTCATTCCTCCCAATTGACGGGATAGTAGCTGCTTCAGTGTAGTGATGTCAGTGGCTGCATCCCAAGTTGTCGTCTTGCCATGTGCTTTCTTAAGTTTCTGTAAATCCAGTTTGACTTAACAGACTTTCATCCCAGCAGACCTGTTTCCCGTTTCAAACGGAACTTAAAAAGAAACCATCAGCTTGGACTAGGAGCAAAATAGTGTACTGCCTCAAACGAAAAATACATCTGATTTGACTGTACCAGTGAAACTTGAAATTGACAAAGCGTACGAAAGCTCAGATGAGATAGTACAGATGAATGTCGTACCAAGTGGAACATCTGGATATGGTCAGCTCGTTTAGCAGACAATAGTATAATTTAAAGGCCACATAATATCGCAAGCTATTGATAGGATGTCATATGAAAAGGGTTCTAGTGTAACTGTTTGTGGTGTGTGCTTTAGATACGTCAATTTATTCTAACCAAAGACGTTTACGGAAAGTTTACAAGATTTCGTTGTGTGGTGAGCTAGTTTCATGGTGATCGCACTATCACATACCTAATGTGAAACCCAATTTCACATTTCACGTTACTCTACTCACATGTTTATAGTAATATGCCTTTATCTTCTAATTTAACGTGACTCGTCCGTTTGCAACCCTTGCTCTTACTCACAACCGTTTGATAAGTCAACATTTAATTCTTTTCCATAAACTCTATATCGACCATAAACAGTTGAACTGTATCCGATTTTATTATTTATATTTTGACTCCAACCACAATGTACCACATCTGTTTATATGTGTAACAGCAACGCACTACATATTTCGCCGCTGGAATTAACTGGACGCTTTGTCACGCTTCTGCTGCACTGATATATGCGTTTGTAAACCTGGTCGTAAGTTACTCTACATTTAAATCGTTTATTATTGTATTTGTAGAGACACGTTCGATAACAGTATATATATTTACGAACAGTCTTCTGTCCTCTGCCCATTTTAATATATATATATATATATATATATATATATCCAGCCTAGACTGTGTGTAACACTAGGCTACCTGAACGCGTAATTTGAGTCTTCTGGCGATTTAACACCTACTATGAACGCCACCTAGTCAGATCTAACACAAGAACAATCTCGGTAAGATGGAGCTCAAATTCAGCTCATTTGGCTGATTCCACTGGCTCCGTTAACGTGGCTAACGTGGTTTGTTCAATTTACAGTGTAGAAGTAACCCAGTCAAACGTATCAACGAGTTTAGTGAAACATCCTCATTACGTATACGTCCAGGTGATGAACCCCAATTCCGCAAACGAATATACAGCACGTGTCTGAATGAGATGTTCTTTACTGTAAATCAATAAACTAGCCGACAGCCTACGCACAGCATTTCTGTATGTAACCCAACAATAACTAATAAATTTGGACTGAAATCAGATCAACAATTACCCACGGAATCTAACAACCTTGCTCATCATGGCCTTATTTGATAACTAGTTCAGTGATCTCAAACGGTAGGCTGAGTTGTTCATGATACATAAATGAGTAGCACTGAAAAGTATAAAAGGATTTGCGGTTAAGAAATACTATCACTCATATTTAAAACTCAAACAGTTTAGTCACTGATCATGCTATCTCTGATACAAGATACCAAACAACATTCAAATGATTTTTGTTAATGGTTCTCGTACCAATCACCCTACTCAACTTTTAACAGACGTCAGATTGATCTCATTCTATGACTTATCAAACCTTTGACTATTTGGTTCAAAGCGTTATTCCTCAGTTACATAGTTACGTATCCATTACGTTTGCAAACCGTTTCTATGATGTTTCGGTAGTCGCCTGAGTTTTTGAACTCATGTTCTAGGACACACGACGAACACACGTGCAAACACTCGCAATGTGAGAGATCGTCACATAAGTGAAGGCGGATATGATTGTCGCCTTTTTCTATGTTACAGCCAACGGATCAATCAACACGACAGTCCGAACGCCAATGGAGAACAAAGACGGTCATCACAATGTACAGTGCATGTACACATTTTGATGTACATCAATCTTCAGCTGCACAAACATCTTGGTTAGAACAAAATTTAAGGCTTGTGGATATTTAATGCATTTTTTCTACAAACGAAGTTTAGCTTCGGGGTGATGTAAATTGTTGGGTGTATGATGGGTGAGTTAGAAGATACTCAAATGTGAAGAAGTAGGACCTGACGAGGTGTTTGAAAACGTATGCCTCCGAGCTACATCTTCTCCGCTCACGGAAATTCGATGTCATATCGGAAAGCTAACAGTTTGGTTCCATTACCTACGTCTTATGGAGATCGCTAGACAGTGTTTCAATTGTGTTACGAATGAGTAGCATTGCACATTTGAGGATTTATGAGACATTTCAATTAAGCAGCCAGCATTTTCGAGCCACTACAATCAACGCTCAACTTCTACTCACCTATGCACCCGCACTTACACCCAAGCTAATGCTTGCAAAATTTACCGACTAGGCGATTAGTAATCTTGGCTTTACGTCAAGAAAGTGAGTGGCATTCAAAACAAACTCGTCGATACGGCGGTATGCAAACAATGGCAAAATGTATAAAGAGGAAACAAAATGCGTGAAGTCATTCTTGTGAGAAATTAGGAAGTGGACATTTTGTGTACAGTCGAAAAGTCAAAAGAATCACAAGTACTTTTGAAACAATAAAAAACAATTCAGAAAAAGTATATAGAAACTAGTTGAAACTAGTGGCAGGTTCTTCGTAAAAGTGTGCCTTATTGGTGTAATATGGATACCCATTTTGGATAGACATATCACTATTTCATTTGATAAGGCACAAACTGACTAAGTCAGTTCCATCACCGACTTTCATCGTTCTGTTATATATTGCACACTCAAACTAGGGTATACAGTGTTATCATGTATGAAACATTTGATATCCGTCGTCATCACACCACCTTAAGATATACCGTTTATGACGTGTGTGAAAAGACATATCTCCAGATGAGGCAAGCGAGGTGAATCGCGCGACATTGTTAAATCCAATATCGCGGGTATCATCAGCTTCAAGTTTGTACGAAACTGGAGGTGTAATCAAACATCAGGTGATCGAAGTAAAGCTACAGTGATTTGGTCTACATTGCCCCGAGTAGATTCGGTGTCAGGTTAATGGTTCTGTGTTATTCCAACAGGTCATTTAAACTGCAACATTGCTATCGGAAGTGTGTACTTCTCAACTCTCCAAAAATTGCATTCTGTCGTTTGCCTTTTTACGTCCTGGTAATCATAATTCGTTCATAAGCCACGACAGCCATGTATGTACGTCAGGCCTGATTCGCTCTCTGTTATAACCATCTTTTAATGTATTAGCTTGTCACACGCATTCACAACTTCAGCAGTCTAGTTTCTAATCCATTCTCCAAAAATGATGCTGCTCAAGTCTTCTATTCCCCAGGCTAGGAACCAAACCATACGATCGTGGATATGATTTTATCACGGACGTCTCATTAATGTCATCGTATGTTTAATTACTTACATTTCGTGCGTACTATACAAATGACTTGCTGTAAACAGATGTTCATGACCAAGATTTAGATTGTATGCTCTCAACTGCCTAATGGCCACGTGTAGAACTTGATAAAGTATCACGAAGCATACCCGGTTGATCACTTGACCAACTTATCCTTTTGGGATATAGGAACGTACATTCATATTCCGGATCTTGTTCCAAAACAGGCTACCATCGAATTGGAATTTTGTGATCAAATCGATCATAGCTGAGTAGTATTGCAGTAAACTGTGGTCATAATATTAAAAACAAGTGGATAGAACACAGTTGATTTGTTGATTATGATATCGTAACATGCAACGCAATACAATTAATTATGCATCCAAAGCAACGTTTGACGTGACCAAGGTGGTTCACATGCAATAATTTCACAATATGTCCTTGGATATGTTTAATATATGTATGACGGCAATCCGTCTCCAAAAAGCATGTCAGTGATTAGAGTTATTATAACTTTTGTTAGGAACATGAACTCGTTGACCAATGCATTCCGTCACTAAGAGCGTTGTTTCGCTTGCCTGCTTTGAATTATTTTATAGTTGTAAGTGACTTGGACGTTGTTCTATACCAATGAAAGAGTTACTTTGAGGCTACCGGGTCATATGTCAGGCTGTATTCATTTGTCATACAGTAGGAATCGTTTTAATTGTTTTACGCTACATATAGGACCGACAAACACACTGGTCATGGGAGGAGAAGAATTTTGAAATTTACTTTGAATTATACGACAAACAACTTCAACGGTGAATATTTCCAATTGCATTTCAGTGATACTGCAATTCAGCTCAGGCCTGGAAGCTTGATCATTGAACCCAGTGCTCAGTGTTCAGTAGGTAGATAATTTCAAATGGACTGACTAAATTGCCCATGAAAGCGTTTAAACTAAGACTGTTGAATTTATTTTTATGGGACTATCCGAAGTACCGAGTCAGAATAACAGGAAACACCAAGCACCTAAAGGCGAACACTAATGCCACTCGATACTACAGGTGAACGTATAATAGCGCCTTGTGAAAAAAACGTTCCTATACAAACAACTAAACGAACATCAGTTCGACCACCTTCATTAGGAGATTGTTCGGTTGAGAATCTGATGACAGCCTTACATAACATCACTGAAACGGGAGCTATCGTTGGAATAAGTTGTCAATTGTTATTTCGTTCCTCACTTCATTCATTCATTTCAAACACATTAGGTTGAAACCTGGCGGTAGTACTCTTAGCTGGAGGTCGATGATTGAATGCACCAATCACTACGTTGATTTTTCAGTGTTTTAGTTCATTTTTTTTAGAGTTTTGAATTACCCATCCAGTTTTGAAAGTTGTTTTTCTTCTATTGTTATAGCAAATCGCCTAAATGTTTTACATCCGCGACCCATTATATTAAAAATATTCTGTAACTTTACAGCAGATTTTCTATCTGATTGTTCAACTCGATGAGGTTTGACAACCCAATGATCGCGGGATTCAAATACAGTACAGTGAAATCAGTGGGATTCTTGCTTCTTACCGTATAGATGTGGGTGGTGTCAGTGACATGCAAAATCATTTCGAAAATGCCTACGCGCTTCCAGTAATGATTACGTGTTATCATGTAACAATCTGCTTATTATAATCTAATGATGCCGTTTTCTCAACTGTGAACAAACTATAGTTCAGAATTATCCGAATTTTAAGAAATCAACCATTACAACAAATTTCAATCTATAATAACCTAAAGACTTCAGCAGTAGCGAACAAGTTTGCCAGTATGTTTGATAAGGTCACAGTGTGGTCTTCATAGGATCGTATCTAAAGTAGACGGTCCAAAGCTAAAACCGGTACTTCTGTTTACGTAGTAAGATAGTGTAACATTAATCCATCCATTGTGGTCCGTAAATGCATCAACGCCAACTGATTCCATTATTTGGATCAGTCTACTGAATGTCTTAAGACAATTAGATATTTCGTTTTACATAATTGATGAGCTGAAATGATCTACACAAATCCTCTCTGTTTGACTTCAGGAATACAGACCGACCAGTCTTAAAATTTGATTCCCCGAAGCAATAACGGTATCATTCTGATACACGACTTATTAATTACGGTTTGATCTATTTGAAAACTAGAATCTTTTAAACAGTTGGAGAAATGGAGAGCATTACGAGAGGGTACCCCACATGAACAAAATAGTTTACACCTTGGTCACCGTCCGCTTTGGCCTGTTTACACACTCCAAATGTGGATACGGATATCCTACTGTCAGTTAGCTCATATAGCTGACACAGCAACCAAAGTACACTTCCTGTTCCTTAAACTAATTTAAATACAGTCTTCAAAGGAGTGGTATCCTCATCTCTTCATTGAGTCGAACTTAAGTTCACTGATGAGTTCAACAAATATTATTTCTATTTGATTCAACAATGGACCTTAATTTATTTGTCGCTAATTCAACTATCAAGTTTTATTAGAACACTTTAGACCGTTCCTTCAAAGACGATACGGTTGACTATGAACTTTGAAACACGTTAAGTGACACTGGTGGGTATGCGTAATAATCGTTGCGGTTCTCGTCTCGATTGGACTGCTCGCCTCATTTGAATGATGAATTTTAGTAATTTCATATATGAGAACTAGCAGCATCTCAATATACGGAATTTGCCATCAATTCCTGGTATACTAGGACGAATTTGTTGGAACACCAGTTCAGCGACGTGAATAGGACAAACAAATTACTGTGTGCACTAATCATGATCACATGTCAATGAGTACACGCTCAGGCGACCGACAATTAGAGAAAGGAAACTGTGATATTCGGTAGGCTTTGACGCAGATCTGGTTCGTAGGGAACTCAACTTCTCCTTGACCGGCTAAGGTTAGACCGGCTTGAGAGCATCGTGACGACTTGGGAGAAATCCATAATTTTGGTAAAACCGTCCTTTCCACGAGGGTCTTTAATTCATTTGAAGTATTCTGATAAAATGTAATCCACTGCTTTCTAACACATTTGATTCACTCATTTGTTGTCCATGTAACGTTCGTCTATTTTATGAGTATAAAGTGGATATTGCAGAAAATGGGATAGCACATTGTCTTACTTAGACTGTGTAGAGCCACGTTAAACAGCTGCCCTACGAACGGTTATTTCTTTAACGGTGATGGTAATGTCAAAGCGTGTGCAGAAGAACCAAAACACGTTGGAGTGTATCCGTTTATTGCATAGAAAACAAAATGTCACATCCGATTGGCGGAAGTTGTGGCATGCAATTCATCAATCTTCGGTTGATGCTTATTGTTCCGATGGGAACTTAACTGAAAAACAGATAAATTGTTCGATTAGTTATGCTAAAATGGCTTCAGCTTATCACAAATTGTTAGTGATTTAGATGAAACGAATGAGTATTCCATAACAGGATATAGTGCATTCTACCGTAGCATTCGTACTTGTGTGAGTGAGGTTTCTTCTTAATTATGATGTAAATTCGGTAAACATCTATGTTTAATATTCACAAATATAATGATCCTGCAAAACCAAACTGTACTCTTATGACTTAGTCAGCTCGTCATTCCACACTCACTTTGTGTCGACCGAGTGAAAGTGCATTTGTTAACATGGTCTAAACATTCGTGTCTTTGTATGCAAGTATATATCAACTTCTTATGCTTTCTTGTGTCCGTATCACTCGAACGATTAATAATTTAGATGATGAACGTAAGTGAAGAAAGTTGTTGGTAAATGAAGACCGAATAGAAGAAATGTGTGAGTGTAGCATTCCAAATAAATGAAACCGTGTATTGACGAGATTCACAAACAATAATGAAAGCAAAGAAACATGCATATTTAGTAACCTGTATGAATGAAGAGGTAACGCGGTCACGTGAACTGTGGCTCCGATTGATCCTGGCGCCATTCAATCGAGTCGACTACTGAACAGTTCCACTGAGTTAGTCAAAATCTTGCGGTTAAATTGATAGAAATAATATAAAAAGGAGTTCTGTCCAAATAGTAATCTACCTGTTTGAAAAGCGAGTTTAAGTGAATTACCCATTAATTTCTGGCTTCTGTTTAGTGGGATGATATTTGCAAGTAGGTGACCGTGTGCTTACTCTGATGTACAGTTCAGGGTGAATGGACTCTCACACCTCTGTAATTAGCTCAAATTTGACTTGAGTACATTCTTAACCAGCTGCTGCTCATAGATAATCGCGGCTGAACGCGCTCTGTTAGAACCATGTCATTTTGAATTACAAATGACAGGCCCGTTTTGGTTCTTTGGTTCTATGAGAGTGTAAACTGGAGTAGAAAAGTGTGAATAATATTTCGAAATGAAAAATTCCAAAGATTCATCCCGAAAGTGCCATATCAACTGCATTCCCTTCGACGTTTGTTAACCTAATGGACAAACACAGGCTGTCCGACTCGAACGTTTCTAGATCTTCTACCTGTAAAAGAGGTCTGGATAAAACTTAGTAAATTTTTGATGGCAAGAGTTTATGAATTTGCAGTTACAAAACGCTAACCGGAAGCCATTAACTACGTGGTAATGAGTGAGAGAATCTGGACTGTTTTATGGCGCATCATTGAGCAGTCGTTACTCAGCAGTCTTGATCAACAGCCACTACTAGTTAACATGTTGGTAGATATATGAATTTCTAGTACGATGCACATGCCATACTTCATTAGGCTGTGCAAGTTCAACCACTGTCATTCTCTGCACAGGCTTGTGAATCCTTCAAAAGTTAGACTTCGGAAACTACCGACCTAACCCTTTGTGTATCCTGGTACTTTACTGGAAAGTAGTTTCAACTTTATTCTCAACCAACTTGAAAACTTTGGTTGGCAAATAGGTTGATCGTCTTCTATTACAGCCATAGTACGATCGCGCCATTGACATTTTCTCATGAAATAAACTGAAAGTCCCGCATGTTGCATCAATTTGGCGCTCGGTATTGCCTTATAATCAGTTTGGCATTTTATTAAGTCTATCATACGCCCTGTTGGTATAATCCGATACTTGTGTTGTATTTCCCTAATCAACTCTCATAATATATACTTATCTTCGTATTACATGCTGTACAGTTTGTCTTTCTCACAATTTCTTTCAGGAGGTAATGTACAACTCTCACATACCCATTGGTTGATTGCATTTTATCTCGGAATTATACAGACTCCGGATCCTTGTATAACTAGTACATTTGTACGACTATACGAATCCGTTATGGTTCCCACACAAAGTTATATGAAGCGCATAGTTTTGTTTTCAACACTCAAAAGTATTCCAGTGGACACAAAAAAATAAACATTCGATGCTTTTTGTGAAACTTCAGTTTAAGTTGGAGTATTATGGTCTCACATTAAATGCGGTATCCACTTTTCGACGTGTTTAATTACATTCACTTTGCGCGGGCGAATAGTCATGGAATCACGTGAGGAACGCTTCTAGATAACTGGTCGGTTTTCGATCGTAACTGATTCTGACTTGCGAATGATTTAATGTGTGGTGTGTCGCAAGTCAAGAGAAAAAATCCAGTGGAGTCTGACATTCAGCGATATGCATCTGGGCTGTCGAGTTTTATCGAAGACAGCGATTAACCGAAACGATTAAAGCAGGTTTGTTCAGTTTAGAATGACGTTCCGCAACCTCCTGAAAATTTACCAGTAATCGAAAGGCAAAAGTGATGTGACGAAATTTAGAAAAAAGAGACCGAACTTCATTTTGAAGCAAGGTAATCCACTATGAGATGAGGTGCCCATATTAGTATAAGATAGAGCGATTAGGAAACATTACACACATTTGAAGTTTGTGATTACTGACAAGTAACAGCAATTTCAACCTAAATGCATCATTCAGTTACTTGTCCTGACAATAAACATGCTTTTATTTTGCGAGATTTGGATGTGCGAATAACATGCCTAAGAGGACCAAATTAACACCCTATGTTAGCATGCTAAACATGAAACGTTCTGATGGATTACAAGAGTATAATCTTTGATGTTTCTGGAACAAATGTGGGTGACTTTCGCTAGAATTGCTTCCGCCCTTTCACGAAAAATTGATTTGTAATTTGCAGATGGTCTGCAAACTGCAGCGCTCCCACGATGGCACTAGAAAGGTTTGGCAGAGTTTTCCATGGGGCTAGTCCGACTGATTAACGGCAAATTTGTGGATCATGGAAAGGGAATAGTGAGGTCTATGTAAATTAGAATAAATTTACCCTTGACTTTGCTGGTATTCACCGGACCTAAATGCTCACAAATGTTACTCATAATTGGTAACGGCCTAAGTAATCCGCAAAATTAGACAGAGATTCCGCTTTTGTCAGAGTCCACCAGTGGTAGTAGGCATACACTAAACAAGGTTGAACTTCGATCTGCGTAGTTTGGAAGCAACCGCATTGACCATCCGACTAACGAACTCCGGTTCGGCGCAACCATCTTATCCACTATAAAAACTCGGCCACTTTCGCTTATGAATTATGTTTAGACTGTACTCATTTGATAAGCTGTAACGAGAGCGGAACTTGAGTGTACTGCTGCTTTGCAACAGGATGAGCATTCTATTACTGCTTAATGCCCTTAGATAAGCGATGTCTGACCTGGACAACAATTTTATAAGGATATTTTTGAAAAAAAATGAGACCGGGCTACAACTCCCCCCCCCCCAAAACAAAAATTATCTCACCTCGTGGTGGGAGATTACCTGTTTCCGAACACGAAGAAAAAGTTCATTGTAAGAGTTAACAGTTGAAAAGATTTGACTGAACATTGTTGTTTCGGTATGCGCGTGGTAACTGTTCACATCCCACCAGTGTATACTCTGATGAATGTGATGTGTGCAACTGCTAATCAAGACTACTCTTATGGTGCATCTACAACCAATTTCATCGGATTTATTTGTCATTCGATATTATGTACGTATGTAGTAAGGGTTAGCGATCGTAGTATACTACTTTCACCACTGCTAATCAGTAGTGGGATCACGGCTTAGCTTTTGATATTGAAGTAGTCGTAGGAAAAGTGCAAGAAGAAACATCGAAGTGCAGCACCGCGTGAAGGAACGTAAATGAATTGAGCAATGACGTGTGCGGTAAACGTGACGTTCTGGGCTCAGTACCTTACACAGGTGGATTTTTTGTTTGTTCCCATATTTAACCGCATGACCTATGTGTCGCATTCCTGAATAAATAACCTTTGCGCCATCCGCGTTCTTGGTTCACAACACGTACTACGGACGTAAAACGATGAATGAATAAATTATCCTGAAACAATAACATTGCCAATCTGGATATGAAGGGTCAGCGAAATAATATTACGCTTCCATGGAAAGCTGCTGGCTAAAAGCGGTACCGACTACTCCACTGTAATACAATAACCCAAGTTCACGTTATACACAGGATAAACCGATGCTAGTTCGATGGTCGGTTTGCTGTGAAGTATGTAGTGCTTGACCTGAGCATGACATACCGGAAAGTGTTCCTCACATGTATTCAAACCTGGTGCCATCACAGTTTACTATCACTTAGGTCTGATTCAGTGTAGATGTTAACTTTGCAACCACAGTTCACATAATCGTTCTGTGAGCAGGTGAAGTTTAACTTGTACGGCGAGGAAAAAGCAATTAAATATAAGCATATCTACTAAATATGGGGAAACGTGTTGCCCAACCACGGTCTTATTTTCAGTCTGATGGTGCCATGACGATTTATAACGTGCTGTAACTAAATAGAGCGTTCAACAGAATGAAAGCCTTTACACTTGGTTTGCATTGTGATTGTTCGAATGAATCCCTGTATTCATATATACTGTGGATTGAGCGGGAAGATTCGATACATGCGTCTTCTTTTGAATTGCTTAATATATGTTTTCATTCGCAACATTACCTGTATGTTTAACTACCACTTCTCGTGAAGCTCGAGGTGAGCACATTTTCCTCGTCACGTTGGTTCACTTCCGGTACAATATAGAAATACTCGCAAGCGTACACATGTATGTACATCATTACGCGGGTTAGAAGTCACATTGTGCACAAATGTTTAAGCATCACTTAGTTTGTGATAGACTGTGGAGCTTGCTGAGTTGTCAGTTTAAACATCCAACTATGTTCGTACACAATTCTTGTAAGCGGAAGAGAAACAATTAGATTGGTCGATGAATGCTTTCCGGAGAAAATACTAAACGCTAAGTTGTCTTCAATTTTGCCTGAACAATGTCTACGGTTAGACGATCACAAAACACGCACATGACCGCACTTTGACATCCGTCCAAAGAAACAATTAATCCGGTGGAAAGAAAGCTTGTGCCAATCACGGAAACAACTGATGAATTATGAGTGCTAATTATGCACGAAACTCAGATTATTAACACTTCATCTATTGTATTCAATTCTATGGAATGTTCGGGCGTTCAATGAAATGATGCTAACCAAGTGAATATTCGGTGCCAATAGTTGATCGTTTTTGTTAATGTCAAGTGCGTGACGTATATACACATAGTCGCTGGCAGGTCTGCTACATTGATGCCAACCTAGTGAACATTCGGTACCAACAGATGGATTGGACAACACTGTGGTCTATAGAGACGATATAGTCATCTACAGCACGGATGAGATGGAACATACAGGACACGTTTCAGCTGTGCTGAAAACGAGTGAACAGGCCGGTCAATGGATCAACAGTTCAAAGTGTCAACTGGCGAAAAGAACGGTAACACTATTCGGTCACATGGTCGGTCAGGGTGAGGTCCAATCCTTGCCCGAGAAAATGCTGGCGATCGAAGCCAATCCAGTGCCAACATCGAAGAGGTCGTTGCAACAGGTTTTCGATCGCGTCGGGTTCTACAGCCGTTTCATAAAATATTTCAATGAACTCGCGAACAGATTATACGAAGTTCCGAAGAAGAATTGCAAATTTCACTGGTCAAAAATAGTCGATCAAGTGTTTGTCGAGATCCAACAATTGATGAAGAAGAGACAGCTGACCCTGAAATTATCGATGACTAGAGAGAACTTCCTTGTTGCAACGGATGCAAGCAAGGTGGGAATCAGAGATATACTGAAGGAGAAATGTGCTGTGGTGGAATATGCCAGTTGAGTATTAACTCCTGCTGAACGAAACTATTCAGCAACAGGGAAGGAGTGTTTGGCGATCGTGTGGGCCTTGGAAAACTGGAAGCCGTACATGCTCGCTTGACGTTTCTATGTTGAGGCTGACCACAAACCGAGGAAAGCTAGCTCAATAGGCGTTACAAATACGAAAGTACGTCACAATTCACCCCGTAGCCGGAAAAGATAAGTATGGGCCAGATTTGCTGTCCCGAGCGCAACACATGGAGAGGGCCCACAAGGACGTGACCGGATTTGGCAGTATTAAACTGAAAAGCGAACCTGGAATGTTACAAGCAGCGCAGAAGATGAATATGGCAATCCGGGCAGTGATTGACCACCTTCTATCGGGAGAACAACCACCAGAAGACGAGGAGAATCTGGAGGTGAACGGTTTCAGAATGCACCAGTTAGACCTACAGTTGAACACTGTCAGAATTTTAATGCACCAACTGCGGGAAGGAAAAAACGAGCCGGTTATACCGACGAAGTTGTGAACGACAACTGTGAAGGAATGTCATCAGCTGGCTCATACGGGATGTCACCGAACATACGAAAGGCCGAAGTAAAGGTCATAATGACTGAGATGGAAGGATGATGTCAACACATATGTGCGGGCATGCCAGCAATATCAGTTAGTGAAGAGCATTACCACCCTAGTCAGTATCCTACGCAACCAATTCCGGTCAGCGAAAATGGGGAATTATGGTCGGTGGATGTGATGGGCCCATTCCCAGTAACCACTTCCAGAAATCAGTACATCATAGTCATGACTGAACATTTCAGAAAGTAAACCTAAGCAGCCGCAATACCGGATCAACGTGCAAGTACTGTATGCAGGGCAATGATGGGATTACAAGGTTAACGGTTCGAGGTGTTGTGGCTGGACTTGGTTCACAAGCTAAATACGGAGACCGGCGGAGTCCGGGTGCAACAGGACCGTAATTCCAGAAGTTCCATAGAAGACAGAGGGACAGGTGAGTTATAGAGTCTGAGTGTGAAATTTTCGAACTTCTCGCAAGGCTTCGTAGGCCAATTGATAAAGCGTTTACTGCATTTACGCATGCTGTTTCTGTCGCTCGGTCAAATCCAGACGAAGCCTCGACTTCCAAACATTGATTCTCATCTAATGTATAAAATGACTTCTCAAACGTAAACGTAAGTAAAACGAAACAAAACGGCCTGTTATCATAAATGAAATTGACTTACTGCTCGGTGAAGCAGATCCTAGACACGGATTAAGCATTCGGAATAAAACACATAGAGAGTAAATTATTCGCCAAAATCCCCAAGAATTATCCGCACACTCGTCGCACCTGCCAGGTTGATCAAATCAAGCTAGTCTGGTCCTCACACGACTGTACAGGTGTGTGCGGCACTTCACTTACAAACTGTTTTCAGAGTGTGACTTGATCGTCTGAAATGGCAATGGTAGATGATCTAGTATAACCTAGATGTACTTCCATATCACAAACTATTCACATCCAGTCGTGTGGCGACTATCGTCCAAAGCATGCGGTGAACAATCTACTCAATGTCGTCTAGTGTTGTATTCTGTTTAGTGTTCACAGGCAGACAATGTTTGGATGTCCGGACAGTGGGCCCGGTTGCATGATTTCCCCGTTACACATCCCCATCATATCGTCACTTTGTCTTTGTCCACGCTTGATTGGATCAGGTCGCGTGGACTTCATGATTAGTCAACTGACTGTCTGCTTACGCTTGTGAGATGGCATTGTTCAGTGGTTCGTGGGAAATACGCAATTTCACATTCGCAGAAATGGTGATAAACAACAACATCCAAGGAACTTCCAAATCCGAACTAATGTGTACTTGACGAACTGTGAGAAATGTCATCCAACAATGTTCTACCAATAACGAGCATATAGAGATGAACGGATGACAAGATACAAAACGACTTCCGCAACGTGGACATGTGTAAACCGAAACGAGACCACCTGCCGTCATCAAGAAAATATACTTACTACTCCTTGAAGCAGAACCTATACAGAGGTTAAGCATTTCGAAAAGAATACAGATGATGTGATTTTCCCGAATTCCCACGAATTATCCGCACACTGGTTGTACATGTCAGGTTGATGAAATTAGGCTAGTCTGTTCCGCACACGACTACTGCATTTGCGTGCGATATTTCACTTACAAACTTCCTTTAGGGTGTGACATGGTCGCTGAGAACCGCGATGGCAGGTGATCTAGTGTAATCTAGATGCACTTCCATCGTACTAAATCTATTTATATCCAGTCGTGTGCTGACAGTCAGCCAAAGCATGTAGTGAACAATTCATTCCGTACCTGGCAAATTTTTATGCATATTATCAAGTGTGTGCTATGGAACAAGATATTATAAGGCGGAAAAGTGCGGTCAAATGAGAAACTAAACGTGCAGGGAAAATACACGACGGAACTAAAGGCTAATCAGTCAACGGCATCGTTATCGTGGCAGTGTTAAGCTAACAAAAGTCTTTCTGCACACACAGAGGTGGACAATAAAGTCTCCGAGCAGCTGCTTCAGCGTATTGTAGCAATCGAGACATAACAGTCGCCAAATCTCGGTGAATACTTGCGTAGGATCCACCTGGTGATAGCTCTCTAAGAGATAACTAGCGATCACTGATGCCGGTGGTCTGTGTGGTGGTTACTGTGTTCACACGCGGGTGTCAACGCGTATCAGCGCCACATGCTTCCTAACCTACGCTTGAATATATTCCCAGATCAAAAACTTCGTCTGCTCTTTCGTGCTCGTCGTGCCAATGTAGTCGACCCGGAAACTTCATAAATATCGGCAAAAGATATGAGGTATGGTGAACAGAGACATTCGATATTTTATAGTTGGAATCGAACTCAGTTTTATGCAGAAAGTTGGCAGAACCTCTGCGGTATTATAAGTTTTCATACAGTAGCATTCAGTCGAGGTTGGATTAACGTACTAATGTCATTTCTTTTGAACGGTAGTTGTAAAAAGGCTTTCATATTTGACGTCAACATCACCAGTTTCTCAAGGGTTTCTCCATTATAAAACATCGAGATCGGTGATTGCAAATAGACATACTGTTTATTGTTTTGTCCAGTTTAGTGTTCACAGGCAGACAATGTTTGGATGACCGGACAGTGGGCCGGGTTGCATGATTCCCCAGTACACATCCCCATCATATCGTCACTTTGTCTTTGTCCACGCTTGATTGGATCAGGTCATGTGGCCTTCATGATTAGTCAACTGACTGTCCGCTTACGCTTGTGAGATGGCATTGTTCAGTGATTCGTGGGAAATACGCAATTTCACATTCGCAGAAATGGTGATAAACAACAATATCCAAGGAACTTCCAAATCCGAACTAATGTGTACTTGACGAACTGTGAGAAATGTCATCCAACAATGTTCTACCAATAACGAGCATATAGAGATGAACGGATGACAAAATACAAAACGACTTCCGCAACGTGGACATGTGTAAACCGAAACGAGACAGCTTGTCGTCACAAATGAAATTGACTTACTGCTCGGTACACCCAAGGAAGGAGGACCTGGAAAGGAATCAAATATTAAGAATGAGGAATGCAGATGAAATGATTTGTCAAAACGCCCCCACACATCGAACACCGATGACTCTGGTCAAGATGACTGGATCGGATTTCTCTAGATTCTCATATGACTAGTGCGTGTACATGCGGGAGTGAACTATCCTTCACATACAAACACCTTCTGATATCGTCAGAAAACAATAGTGTAGCGAACTTTATAGTTTCTATTCGACGCTTGTTAACTCCTTTTAACAATACCAGCAGAGTAACCCAATCTTGAAACATCTGTTTAGTCAGGAACTTATCTTAGCAACCGAAAGTTTGAGAAAAAATGAAAGCATTATTCTCTCCAAGCTGGATAATGGTGCTGGAATAATTCTACTCAATAAGATAGATTACCTAGACAAAATTGAGACTATACTAATTGACCAAACCAAATTCGAACAGGTGGAGAATGAGAAGGACAAAACCCCTCAAATAGAGAAGGCTTTGTCTAAAATACTACGTTCTATGAAACAAAACGGGACAGTTGACTCTCCAACTTTTGAACGTATTCGACCCGTTGGAACCACAATCCCCAGGCTTTACGGATTGCAGAGAGTTCACAAAGCGGGTATTCCTCTCCGACCAATGTTAGACATGTGTAACTCACCATACCACTCGCTGGCTAAATGGTTATCGCATCTCCTTGAACCTGTCGGGCAGAAGTTATCAAAACACAACCTACAGGACTCCTTTGAATTCATTAACACCATCAACGGGTTAGACCTTACCGGAAAACAGATGCTTTCTCTGGACGTATCCTCTTTAGTTACATATGTTCCACTGAAGGAAACGATAGATTATTTGTGTGATTATATTGTGATTAACAACATAGCTGTCCATAAACCCCCAATAGAACTAAAACAGTTATTGTACTTTTTTACTCATAACATATAATTTAAATTCAATGGAGAACTTTATCGACAAACAGATGGCGTGGCGATGGGATCCCCATTGGGACCGTTGTTTGCAGACGTCTTCATGGCGAAGCTTGAGAGTGACCATTCAGAGGAGACCATCCATGGATTTAACGTGTATAAACGATATGTGGATGATATCATATGTATAGTTAGTGAAAATGCTAACCCAACGGATATCTTAGCCATTTGCAACTCTGTCCACACGAACGCGACATTCACACTAGAAGCTGAACGTAACGATCAACTATCCTTCCTGGACGTATTCATCTGGCGAAGTGCTGATGGATCCGTTCAACGTAAAACCTATAAGAAAGAAACCTGGAATGGGCAGTATATCCATTTCAGCAGCTTTGTTCCTTTAAGGCAGAAAGGAATCTCATAATCTGCTTGACTAATAGAGCCATGAGAATATGTACACCAGATACCGTCTCCGATGAACTATCGTTTCTACGAGTAATGTTCTTACAAAATGGCTATCCAGAGCGTTTTGTAGACAAGACTATGCAGCGTCGTCCGAAACAGAATAAGATAAACCTAGTGGAAAAGAAAGCAGTATTTATTTCATTACCATTCAAAGGGGGTACGCTTGCCGAAACAATCACTAGGAGACTTGACACTGTCATCAATATAACATTCTACGCTGCAAAATTACGCGTCTGTTTCAACTCTACTCCAGCTTTGTATTTATGGCTAAAGGATAAAATGCCCGTTTCTGCGGCTTCTTCTTGTGTATACCCATTTACTTGTTCCTGTGGAACTAGTTACGTGGGTCGCACGACCAGGCGTTTATCTGAACGTATCCGTGAGTACCATCCAACCTGGATCAGCAGCGGAGTCACAAAGACAATTACGAGCGCGGTTGTTTCACACCTCGTTGATACACATCATACTGTCAACCTGGACTCCTGTTTTCATCCGATTTACCGAGTCAACGCCAGTCACTCAAAAGCCGTCAGATGCTGAATTTTAGCCACAGCCGAAGCGGTTGGAATTCCATTAAAAAATCCACCCTTGTGCGCACAAAAGCGCTTTGTTCAGGTATTGAAGTTGCCATGGCCAACCACACACACCATGGCCGATCAAAACGTCATGGTTCCAGTGGCGTCATAATGATGACGTAATCGTACCAAAACGTTGTTTCCGTGTGTGCCGATGATGCGTCTGACCTTACACAAACTAGCTACTTGTTATTGTCCGTATCGCCCTGACAACTCTGTTTCATATAAATTGTTATGTAATTAGCCTGATGATGAATAACCGGAAACGAGCTTGTTCGCTACACTATTGTTTCCTGATGAATAATTTGGGGATTTTTAATCATCTTTTAAGTTATGACATCACATGGTTATGATGGATGGACTGGGTTCACATAGACGCTTGTCCGTCTAGCCGACACCATTTATATCGATTCCTGTA
>JTDE01000740.1:45865-57734 GCA_014338405.1 Paragonimus skrjabini miyazakii
CGTTTAGACCTTGAAAATTCGCGGACGTTGAATAGCATTGATAATAAATTGGTGAGGCTAGGAAGTTACTGATAACCGCATGCCCCTGCATACTCCAATGTTCATGATTGAAGAAAAACACCCATTGAATTTATCCTTCGAGTGTGACACGGTCAGTTGTGCCACATTTTTCACCGATTCAATACAGATAGGGAGGGATTATAAAACTCTTCACGTTTGTGTTTGCTAAGTATCCCAGTTAGGTTTATACACTTATGGGTAGCCTGCGATGTTTGGCAGCGGAATTATCTACATTATATTGGATAGTTCAACAATTAAATTACATAGTGCACACTCGGACCAATAAACCGTTCGAACAATCATCGTACTACTCATCTGGGTTGTTAGTAATCCACCTAATTGTCAAAATTTAACAGTGCGCTATATTACCCCCGCCGTCTTGATTTTTTACCTAAATTAACACCCCAGGAAAATTAAATTTTCGTTCAGATGTTGGCCGATCCATTGAATGATAGACTCGTTTAAATTCACAGAAAATCCGAAAAGCAAAGTTAAAAGCACGCAGTGTTCGTAATATTGTTGTCAACGGCTTCAATTTCGGTTCGATTGGAACTGTTAAAAGAGAGTCACCTATACCTTCACATGTGTGTCGAAAGTGAGGGTTACAGTCGTGTTTGAAGGTCACTAAACAACTTTAATATCTTGGGAAACAGAGACAGCCTTTAAACGTTGGTTTTGAAGTTGTAAGCTGCATCCGTACATTTTCAAATGCCATGTGAATGGAATAATCAAAGGAAAAATTACGATACGAAATCACTTCGCACACTCGTTGGTCGTAAACGTATGACTACCACGAAAACAAAACCAACAAGATTCAGAGGAAATGATCAGAAGTGCAAATCGGGTTGCATCGTGATTAGTACTCACGGTTACACCTACGGTAAATGCAGGTTGACAGTCCGTTGTTTTGTACGCATATGATCGGCTGCCGAAGGGTGATCAACAATTCTCAAATATACTTGAAAATGTGTGAATTGTGGGCGTTCATCAAGATCATAAACGGAGACGCCATATTGACACTGGGACCTGTGGTCGATAAGTGTCTTTCAATTGATGAAGCGTTGTTTCTTCATCGCTGGGTGTCACTCAATGGTGGATGAGTCGGTACAACTCTCAACCAGTTTGGGATGTGTTCTTTGGCACTGGTTTTAAGCACCTTTTCTGTTCTACCAATGTATGTGTTTTCGCAACTGCCAGTAAACTGACAGGTACAATGGTTGGTAGAAAACACTGGGACTTGATTTTTGACCGGGGTTAGAGGTAACCTAGTCATTTGTGAGAACATGATTAGCTTTCCTGCATTATAAACACGTTTTAATGCAGCAATAATCATCTTCCAAAAAAGTGTTCATCAGAATATCACCTATGAAGGGTAGATTGATGTAAACAGCCTTTGTAGGGACTTCCACTGTTGTCATCCATCTTTTTGATAAGACAGAAATGAGCAGAACACGTTCCTGAAATCATTCTTATTTACTAGGGTATACAATGATAACTTTTGTCTACATATTTGGGTAACAACCGATGTGCTGTTTTTCTGAACCTAACATGTAAATTCACACGGACCGATAAGTAGTGTGAGGTATTTCAGTAGCTAAAGGCAATATGAAGTAAAAAGTTGGGGTGTCGGTGAAATATGAAAAAGTTCAATTCACAGTAAAGTTCCCGTGAATATAACAAACATAATCCCCATCAAGTCGATATATCTAGAAACAACTCATCTTAAACAAACCACCGCCTTGGCAGTGTGATCACATACAGCAACGTTCCATAGAAGGATTATACTCCAACGCCAGCACATAATCACCATACAGACACACAGTTCCGTCAAAGTATTCAACTAAAACGATGGAGGACATCCACAAGCAAAATTGAATCAAACTTATATTCCATGCTATGGAACACGCTTCAACTCAGTCTCGATCTATGGATAGTGCATGAGAAGTAAAAATCACGTCTCGTGAAACACATTCTGAATTGTGGGCTGACCTCAGAAACCTAGCTCGGAAGTCAGTTGAGTTCCAAACACGTTTTCATCAAATATATCGACACACCATCCTAGTACTTCCATCAAGTGCGTCAAACACTGCCCAGATCACTGACTATTCGGACGGCGTAGAACAGTCGTCCCGATCAAACTCAGCTCAATGAGGTCGTGCTATTATCCTACATACTGAAGATAAGGAACTCGAGCTATTAAACACGATCACAATTCGTAGTTCCAAAACACAGAACTTGAATCTCCTGTGCAGACCAGTGTGGGAGTAATTGCGAGAGAAGACTGGTCATAGACATTCAAGTTAGTTTTCGGTATGGTGAGCATGCTACGCTGATTTTCATTTCAGTCAATTGGTCACCAACATATACCTTGCCAGAGTATGAGGTGATTCCAATCCACAGTATAAAACGTCGTACATAAGATCACATAAAACTACGATCCTACCCTGAATTATTCGATTCGTTGGAATTGGCTGCCAGTTACACTCACGAGCACATCAGGTGTACACTAGTGAATGATCGGTCACGATAAGCACGCTTGACAAGTGGCCGACACCATGAAAATCAGTTTGGTTAGAAATGTACCAGTACTATCTGTTACATTCTCTACTAGAAGGTGCAGCTGGAGAATTGTAGGTGAAATGTGAGATGTGGAGTACGCATGTCTAATTATCTGTCAGATACCCCGTTCAGGTAACGAACAATGATTAACATTACGTGTTCAGTTAACTTCAACGTGGAGCTCGTGTTCAACACGAGACCATGAGTTAACGGCACAAAGCATGCCGAACAGTTAGAACTCATTTCAACCATTCTCCTTGTCTTGCATCCCCAGATTATCCCCCATTATTTGATATTTGTAGGTTTGCAAATATACGATAATTCGATAATTTCCATTGTCTTGCAAATCCCAGGTCATTCCCATTGAGTGATACAAATAAACAAGGACTTACCTTTGTAGGTTTGACCGTTCGCAACTGTGTAAAATGGTCAATGTTAAACAAATGCGAGAAATATTGAAAACGCCGTCTGATTTCCATTTATCCTGTGGTCATTTACTATATGGAGATGATCAACAATAAGCCACAATTCACACCACACTACGGTGGATTATGGGATTTCCCAGATGGCACGCACCAAAATTCAGTGAAAATAGATGGGGTTACCGTGTGAGATGGAGCTCAGCGGTGTGTATGTCATTGGGATTACACAAAGTGTCGTTGCGATGGGTCCATAAGAAGCAGTTACCAGAAGACAGGGAGGATCACAAACATGAATTAATCAGCTTACGAACAGAGGCGAAACAACTTATGTCTGATTCTGACTTCCGAGCATTCGTATCAACGTGTCGAAACAACATTGACCTAGAAGCTAGGGGTTGAGCAGCGTTTCATTTCTGTCAGCGATGTATTGGGATACGTATAAGTGGTAAATAACCTTTCACAGTATAGCTACAATTTCAATCAGGCCACTGTAACTTCGAAACTGGTGAATCTTGTTTTGAAGAATGTGTTACATACTAACAACTGAGGTGTCCCACACCAAGCTGCATGTGATGCTTCAGTTGTCACACTTGGTTAAGAAGCCATCTGAGCAACTATGGGAACAGTAGATCCAATCTTGTGGATAGGTTATTGGAATGAGAATGTGAAATTCATTCTGTCACCTTGAGACAGGTAAATATAGTTTTGAAGAATATGGTTCCTGTCAACAACTGAATTGTCCCATATCCCTGCAGACATACACTTGCTTACTGGAGGTCTGAACAACCCAGAGAACAGAATCGATGACTGCACAATTTTTGATTCATCTCTATTGTTTTCACGTTATATTGTTCCGTTTTGCATCGCCACAGCAGTGTCGTTTTTTTGCTGGCTTTCCCACCAAAGCTGGCGTTCGTTTCTTACCACACTTTTTCCTTTTGCCGATGGTTGGATAAAACTAACTGAAACGTCTCGTCCATTTGTATATCTAGCTGGATAGATGGAGATATGACTATACGGGTGTTGTGGCACACATCCCTGACCATAAACCGTTACGCTGTGACTTCGTCTTTCGAAGTATTACTCGGGTTGGTGTCAAGTACATAATCTAGTGTTTTATTTGATCACACGTCAAAATCATTTACTAATTACTAAGCTATCATGGCGTTTTTGCGATCACGCAGTGCACGGGAAGCAACAATCAACTGTAATTATCGGTCTTTGTGGGTTAAATAGATTTTGGTGGTTAATATTTCTTGGCACATGCAATTGATTATTGGCAGACTTCTGACCGTAGTCGTACAGAATTCGTCGTAAGTAGATGATTAACAGTTGCGTGAACATTACGCATATGAGTCATAAAATATTGCGCTATTCCACCAGCTCTAGAACCGATTGACGGTTGGCCTTTCCTGTTGACGGCGGCAGGAAGAGATGGAGCGAGCAAATAGAAAGAAATGACCGGTAGTCCTATCGAGACAAAAAGAAGGATGGATATTGATGGAGTAATGTCTTGAATCGGTGTTTCTATTAATAGTCCATAACACAGCCCCGGATTAGCCGCGTAGTGAGTTAGTGACCGGCACACAGAAGTACAATTAGTTTAGTGCAGAACTGTGTGGAATTTTGTTCAGATGTTTCGCAACTTGGTCGCGCTCATATACATCTGAATAGTGACCAGGTATGGGAATCCATAAGTGGATAGACATTCCGCGGATTTACTCACAAAGAAGATATTTCCGCCAACCGATTCACAACTGTATCGTGTCTCAAAGTGTTGTATAGGAATTGCTTCGAAGCATCATTTCGAGCCTTACTTTGCGGCAATATTTCAAAAGCAGAACTCGGATTTCACAAATAGGCGTGAAATATTGGACAATTATTTGGCTGTCCAGCGGTTACATTTACTTTGAGTTTCTCTCCAACAAAGCCGCATTCCGCTTGAATGTTACTACAAAAACAAAGCCAACGGGACTGTATTTGTTCCACACATGGATTGCATCTCCAGTTCGGAACTATCTGGGGTGTGCCCTATGACGCCTTTTCAGATGTAATTCCCTTGACCTATTTCTCTCCGTTGGCTGTATAACAACAACTGTAATTCTCAGCCATCGTGCCGGAAATGCTTTAGCCGGCGATTGTTGTTCCGGTGTCGCTGGTTTGGATGTTGAACGGTAGGCCCCCAGAAGAACATCAATCATTTCCTCTGATGCACCTACTTATTCCAATTTCTGTAGGGCCCTCTTAAACGTGCCCACGAATACCTCCACTTGACCGTTAGACTGTGAGTGATAAATGGGCATGAATACTTGATGAACGCCACTGTGGATACAAAATTTCTAAAATTTTCCAAAACACCAACTTCAGAGAATAGTCGTAGAAGATGAGAAATGGTTGTTGATTTCGTGGCTATTCGCATGGGGATACTTCCGATCACTTTAGGTGTGCATCAACAGCTAATAAATAGAAGAGTCCATTCGACGGGCCTGCGGAATCAAGGTGAACCCAGAAACATGGTTTGTCTGCCTTGGACCATAAGTACAATTCAGATTTAACGGGCAATTTCGCCGCCATTGCACACGTTTTGCAAGTTCGAATCATATTTCGATTTGACTGTCGATTACCGGCCGATAAACATAACTGCGGACTATCAAGGACCGCCAAGATGGTCCGAGTGTAAATGCCTTATTACGCGTTGCTGTGAAACTCTCGGAATCACAACAGGATTTGTTAACATTTGACATCCGTTATTTACAGCGAGTAAATGATTCCAGTCTTTCTTCTGTCAAACCAGTTGGCCAACTATTCTGGGGGCAATGCATGACTTACTGTAACAAAGTATCCCTTTTCGTTGCTTCTGACATCATGTTGCCTCAAAACTCGGTGTTTTTTTGAACCAGATTTAAAAATTTTGTCTTAATAACACAGAAGCCCATCGCTGTTATCGATTGGGGATGTGAACCGGAACATTCTTTTCGCACCAAAAATTAACAGACCAGGTTCATTGTCTGTATATAACGTAAACCTTCGTCTGTATAGCGTTTCACGGAATTTTTAACCACAATTGTTAGCACGAGCCATTCTTTCTTTATTTGTCTGTGGCTCTTTTCAGTCAAATTTAGTGTGCGCGAAACATACGAGACTGTCTTTCGTGAACCATTGGGAAATTCGTGCAGAATAGCTGCTCCAATGCCGTGCCGCAATACATGTGCAGAAAAAATCATTTCTATTTTTGCGTTGTAATGAGTTAAACGCAAACTGAAGATTAAAGTTTGCTTGACACGTGCGATTAATTATTGGCAGATTTCTGACCGCAGCCGTGAAGAATCCTTCGTGAGTAGATGATTCAATGATGAACGAACATTATGCATGTGAAGCATAAAACTATCGTAACCGTTCACCAGACCTAGGAACGATTGAAGGTTAGTCTTATCTGTTGACACGGGCATTTCTGTTATAGCTTCTGTTTTCTCTGTGTTAAGCTTACAACCCTCCTAATCAATAATGAACCCTGAGTATTGAATACTTTCCATGAAAAAGGAGCACTTGTTGGTTTAACACGGAAACTATACTCTTCAATACCTTTTATAAACCGAAGCAACATGCGACTGTTGTTCTTCCACTATGATATTAACGATGTTAGTGTCGTCCATTGCACATGTTAAACCAAGTAACATCGTGTTCATGTTTTACCAAAAGATAGTTGGCGCATACTTCAAACTGAATGACAAGCTGTTGTACTGATGTGTTCCACGACATGTCTTAGTAGTTAGAAATTGCTCACTACAAGTGTCAATCTCAATTTGTAGGTAAGCCACAACAAGACAAGACCTAGCCACCGTTTAGCTTAGCGAACGAAAATTTATCATTTCTTTCGTTCACTCAATATTCATGCAATTTGATTAGAGGTTGCTTAAAAATTTCAGTCGTTCTTCACTTTTGGTGGTTTGGGTGAGTTGTTTGGACTAACAGAACGACTAGTTCGAGGACTGCATTCGCAAAGTCATGAAGATATCCAACGCCTAATATGGTAAGCGCATAGGTCCACAGGCTATTACAGAATGCAGAAATATGTTAGCTTGTGCGTTAGTGTCTCTGGTTTTTTTAGTGAAACTTGTATCACACAGTTTGTAAATACAGAGGAAAGTGGATGAAAGCGATCTGAAGGAAACTTCAGTGAAACAACTGGTGTGTACGCATCCTAGTAGCCAACACCGAAGCACACGCCTCCAACGTCCTGTTGGATATGCAAATTTATTTACCTATGAGACTAGGCTATGAAAGTATCACGATAACTGATATTGAGGGTTGTCTCTCCCTTTATGTGCAAGTCGAGTGAGATTTTAAGAGTATTCACTGATTCAACCATGATCATATATTTGGGCAATGCGCTTCAGTATGAACAGACCCCAGCTGTAAAGCAGAGCTGGATGCAAAGTAACATGGCCATTCCATAACTAATTTTCAGTGAATGACACGAACAGGCATCCGTGTTTGGCAAAAGATGTACCAGTGGATGAATTTCGGCATAGAGTATTTTGGGGAGCATAGTCAATTCTTCACGGTGGTGTCCACAATTGACTGAGAATTAGCCTAATTCCACTGATCTCTCTGGATAGAAAATGCTCCCTTGCCCAATAATTCCTGCAGCGGTCCATCACTGAACATCTTCAATAACCGCCAATTCTTTTATAAGATAAAGATAATAGATCTGTATGTTGGCATCCAAGTTTAGGTAAAATGTGAACGTGAACTGAATGAGAAAATTTTTTAGGTAGATGTTTGATCCGTTGAAGTTCGACTGGTACGTTTGTCGTCTTTTGTCTAATATGACAGGAAGCAGTGAATCCGTCGAGACATGTTTGGTTTGTATGTGTAGAAAACTGATGCTTAAGTTGCTCTTATTTTTCTTTGATGTGTACAGTAAACGATCATGATGCATTTTGCACCATAACTGCATATGGCATGTTTGCCTCATTCCACTTTATAATTATCATCGCTTATCTGTTGAAACTTCCTTCGCGGTATTGTTTGACACGTTCCCAACTTCATCTGCATCCAATTGTTTTAATGAGCTCAATTCTCGTTGACTGGTGACCGTTGGTGGACGCTTGTTTAGTTACCCCGTTTTGAACGCCGTTGTTGGATAATCTGCGTATCCGGCTGATTCACATTCGAGGTGGGATGGTATCTTTATTGTAATTTTACTAAACAGTACCGTATAAATTCCAATCCTTTTGATCAAATTTTCTGACGTTTTTCGGACTTGGAAGAAAGTTCCGTTAACTGGACCGTCTGGATAAGCGTTATTGGAACTGTTGAACACACGTTATTGAGTGAATTAATCTAAATCGCGAAGAGCGATTCTAGGTAGATAATCCTACAACTTCTTTCTAAGCTGTTCATGGTTTTTGTGTTTTTTAGCCATGGCTGCACAAGTTATAGTCATACTCACGTTTTCTATCATTAGGGTCCTTATATCCCTTTCGCATACTGACACAAGTAGTCGAATGTCGTCAAGTTAGTAGTCAGCACAATTTCAGTGACAAATATGCATGACTTTGCATTTGTTACCATATTTGGGCACTCTAAAACCAGCTAATGACTTATGTTGTTGGTATGAAGTAGCACCGATGATCTGATGAAGTTAGGTAACTAAATAACGCAGTAGGTGAAAAAGAGGGGTTCCAGGATTGGTCTTTACGGATCGCCGCTGATAACACGAAAGCACTCTGACGCAGTGTCGTTGTAATGAGTTCTGAGTAAAACAAGGTGTTTTAGTGTTCCAAGAGAGTGATACGAGCTGAGTAGAGCCAATCAATAAAAAAACCGGGACCTCGAGACCAGTTTTATTCCTTCGTTATACGCCTGCTTTTTGTTCATAAAATTAGTCATGGGAACCCAATAAAAGTGACATTTCTTAATATCACAATTGCTGTATTTCGCTTTAATTCCGAAAAGTAGCAGACTTTTAAAAGTGTTATGTACAAAGTCTGCTATCTTATCCTAGGACGAGACATCTGGTAAGTGTTCTATTATTTCCAAGACAACTAAAAGCAGCGCTGTTGATTGATGTTTTACTCAATCATCTCTGCACCCGCTCTTAAAGGCAGGTGGGATTCTGAAATGTTTTAGGGATTTCGATAGACGATTAACGAGAAGGGATTTAAAATACTGTTAACGGTCTTGGTAATTCGGTGTCACAGCCTTCCAGAACGACAAGAGGCCAAATTTTGACCGACTGAATTGCAAGCTAGTACGTCCCCTAGTTTGATTTTACTTGTGGCATTTAGATTAGAGAATAATTTAGCTAACTTGTCTTCTATATGTTCGAAAGTCGCTCGCAGTTGGCATTTGTACACACTTCCGTACTGGTTGTTCATAGTGTTGGCCGACTCTACATCTGTGCTGGTAAATCCACCAGTAAATTGAAATACCAACCCTACTTTATGTATATGTTACGACTCCGCTGTAGAAAATCCCAGGATTACCTCTGAGTTTCTCAGCAGGACCACATTTAAAGAAGAACTGGTCATCTCCTGCAGTAGTCGTGGGCAATGGCTTCACATGAATCGTTTAACAAAAACAAAGTCAGCTTGTTATTATCGATAGTTGTAGCTTAGTAAACTGATCAATGTAATCAGATGTTTATGTTCTATTTTATTTTCGTTTCAGATGTTGTTAGAAGGCGATTGTCAACGGTTGAATTACCATTAATAATCTAAGATGTACAGTGACAATGCCGGGTCGTTCACCCCTAATGAGCTGTCTGTTACTGCGAACCGCGCCTTACAATAAGCTTTTAAGCCCATATTTCCAGGAGGTTGTTGTCTCGTTCTGTAAAGGTGGCTAAATTCATTTGTCTCTTGATCAATGTGGCTGAGTGGATGTGTTATTTTTAGGTTGTCAATGACGCTGACTCTATTCAAATGAAGATAAGCAAGATGAAATTGCTCTTAAATTTAGTACGATTCTATACACAAGAAAATAGTTTAGTTTCTGCTACTACCTCAAAAAATTCCCAAACAGCATTCGGGGTTAGAATGTCCACCTTGGGTGTAACCTAGAGATGGTATTCTGCACACAGCGTTATGCGAAATTGTCGACATTTCTGTGCGCAGAAGACGAAATCCAGATAAAACTGTAGATCAATCAGGCAGTTGGAGCTTTTGGAGACGTTGACTACTTAACAGACCGACTCGGAAAAATCCAATAGCGACCCGTCACGAATACTTAAAGTTTTTAGGTGCGATCCTAAATAAAGGATCACACCACATCGTTTACCGATTTTCCCATCATTGCAAAACATTCTCACACCAGGGGTAAGCAATTCACCATCCCGCACTCGTCCTGCACATCAGGTCTTCGTGATACCTACTATCAATAGGTTTCTCCAAGTACAGATATATGGAAGCTCGCACTGTTTGTTGTAATGTGAAACTTTATTATTATAACGGAAACCGAAGACATTTTCTTTGCCTGCAGCAAGTATAGCAGATGTATAAATATGTGAAGATTCATGAAGTGAGAGAAGTTGAATCGGCTTATTGTAGTGCATTTTGAGGTCTAAATTCTCTGATGGGATGAGATCAAGTTATTGTTTCTCGATTTTATGGACTGAAGCTGACATGTGAGTGAAAGTCATGCATGACAAAATCGGGATCAATTACAATTGATTTCGTGATGATTTTCAGTTCTGTTCACTCAGATCCTTGTCTAACAGAATGGTATCTGATTTGAACAAACCACCATGAGAGGACGACAAGTCGAATTGCATGCGCCTGTTCGATTACATTCCCCGTTGCGAAGACTACTCACAACAATCGAAGTCCGTTCTGCGAGGTTAAGCACACCCATTAGGATAGATGTTTTACGCGAATACTTGTTACATCAGAGAGGGAGAGGGCTGTGAGTGATAACAGGAGTCCTCCGTGGTATGGATCATGCGCTGCTTGAATAAGGGTCTAGGAGCCTCTTGAAGCAGGCTCATTGTGCATAAAAATGCTAACGAGCCTACGTTCATCAGCTCGTTCGCGCCTCAGCTGACCGTCACAAGCGCATGTATTTTTCTTTCCTTAGGTATGTCGTAGTTTGCACCTTTGTTACAGCTGACATCCTCCAGTGCTTCTGGAAGTCAGCTAGGGTATGAAAAGTGAAGATATCATTCGAACCGGAATATACTGATACAACCTTTTGTACTCTGAAATAATGATGGAATTATTCCAACTCTGAGTGCCTTACTGGCAAATCGACCAAAAATCACCACACGTGATGTAGCTTACCTGCCAAAGTCAGCTCCACAGTACCACTAAATTGACCTGTAAACGTAAAGAAATAGAGGGAAATCCAAATAAGTTGAACCAATCTCTGTGCATTTCGGCGCAACTTAACCCACGGAGGCCAGAATATTGATCGACAAGAACTACGCTGGACCGTTGGACCAGAACCAATGAATATCACACAATTATTATCATGTGTATTGTGCACACATGTTTTTCTTCAAGACGACCAATTTTTGGACACTGGCTTTCATGAAATGGGAAAATAGAAGCTGCGTCGTAGAATATGAACTAACTCCAAGCAATCGTAGCATGATTATTATTGGCAGAAGGACATCTGTAGACGCTATCCAAAATATATTACACTCGCTTCATTGCCTCCTCAATATCTTAATTAACAGAGCAAGTATTAGTGTTGCATGTTCTACAGATCGTCATACATTGAAAACATCTCAAGTTGTCATGTATGGCAATCCGACATTATGTCTGATCTGAACGAACTGTAACCAATCCATCACATTCATTAATCTCAGAGATATCTGAATTTAC